>OX421497.1:16699822-16799822 GCA_949126835.1 Anisus vortex | reverse complement strand
ACCCTGAGAGCTGATTCACCTTTTGGCTCTCAACATCATCCAATCCACTTTTTCTGTATTTCTTTCTTGCGTTCCGCCCTGGCTCGTTCGTTCTAAAGTAGTAGTGACAGTATCATCTAAATGAGTCACTGGTTAATAGAGGAGAATTGATGGTCTGTCGGAGTCATCCAACTTTAAGCATCTATTAAATATTACTCCTGTTCCTGTGTTCATCTTGCACCAAGCGGGACTAATAAATATATACAATTATATCATTTTAAGTATAAATATTTACATTTATAGCATTTTAAGTATACATATTTACAATTACAGCATTTAAGTATAAATATTTACATTTAAAGCATTTTAAGTATAAATATATAAAATTACAGCATTTTAAGAATAAATATTTACATTTTGAGCATTTTAAGTATAAAAATATACATTTATAGCATTTTAAGTATAAATATATACAATTACAGCATTTTAAGTATAAATATTTACAATTATAGCATTTTAAGTATAAATATATACAATTATAGCATTTTAAGTTTAATTATTTACATTTTTAGCATTTAAGTATACATATATACATTTATAGCATGTTAAGTATAAATATATACAATTATAGCATTTTAAGTAAAAATATTTACATTTATAGCATTTTAGGAATAAATACATTTACAGCATTTTAAGTAAAAATATATACATTTGCAGCATTTTAAGTATAAATATATACATTTATAGCATTTTAAGTATAAATATAAACATAGCATTTTAAGTATAAATATATACATTCATCATCATTGGCTCCATAGTCTCGAAAGACGATTAGATTGGCGCTCCTGTGATTTGGCCAGCCCTGCAAAATTGACTGTGTCTGTGGAGACTTATCCTTGAGAGACAGGCTCTGTCGCATCTCTGGCACTTGAAAGCTGGACCGTTGGAGATTGTTAGGGGCAGCCTACTTTTCTTCGCTGCTCGTTTAGCCTCCTCCATAAGGCGAAGTTTGCCCGCTGCCGCATTTATATCGGTGTGTAAGGTGCCTCTCCAACTACTTCTGTGCTGAGCAAGGTTCTCCCAGTTTCCGACCTCTACATCTATAGCCTTTAGGTCACGTTTGCAGACGTCCTTGAACCTGAGTTGGGGGGCGGCCAGTAGCTCTCTTGCCTTCAGCAAGCTCAGCATATAGTAGGTCTTTTGGGATTCGCCCATCCTTCATCCTGGAAACATGGCCAAGCCACCGAAGACGTCGTTGGCGAAGGAGAGTGATCATGCTAGGCATGTTAGCCCGTTGCAAGACCTCGTTTAATACACATTAATAGCATTTTAAGTATAAATATATACATTTATAGCATTTTAAGTATAAATATATACATTTATAGCATTTTAAGTATAAATATATACATTTATAGCATTTTAAGTATAAATATCATACCATACATTTATAGCATTTTAGCATTTTAAGTTTTAATTCTTAGTTAGACCTTAATGCTTTTGAAATGTTCTACTTACTCCATGTAGCCTGCTTGCCTGAAGTGTTTTGTAACTTTCTCTAATTGTGCTCAGCTTGTTCGATGTGAATATTCATTTATGAAATATTTACTTTGCAAGCTATTTTCTAAAATCCTTAAAATCGTGGAATATATATATATATATATATATATATATATATATATATATATATATATATATATATATATATATATATATATATATATATTACAATTGAAATACTTATTGTTTTCAAAAACCATTGGATCATAATGCTTGACATAAAAACACAATATTTGTGATGCAAATCATCAGATAAATTTTAATATAACGCTTTAAAATATTTAATAAGAAATTTAGTGTAAAAAAAATGCGTTTCTCGGATTCTAATCAATTTAAAAACTACAGCGACTTATGCTCAACATTTTGAGGATCGTCATTAGAATACGTTTATAGTAAAAGTCTTCCTGTTACATTGTGATATAATACACTATAATATTGACATCATTATATGTTATAACCTTGACCTAAATAACGATCTGCAACACGTGCAATGGTGTTACACCGCCCCTCACCCAGTTATAAATGAGGACCCGCTGGGAAACGGTTGTGGGTCTAGACATGTAAAAGAAGACAACAACAACCACGGTATAACTCTATACAATAAAAATAATATATCAAATGTATAGCTTGAGCTTAATACTGCAACCTCATCACATTGTATGCACCACTGAAGATATCAGAACGAGGGATCGATAGAGTTCAATTAGTGTCTAATCCATCTGTTCCTATGATTTGTAGTTGTGGCTTCTGTACTAAAGACTATTGATCAAGGCTATATTATAGACTAGGATAAACGGACGATCGTCGGCTAAGAATTGTGATATGTGGGCGCTTTTGTTTTCAAAGATTTCTGCCACACTCCCAGCGGCGTAGCAATGGATTTTTCAGGTTGTTCAATTCACGAAGGGTTACGTGTAGCCTGCATGCAGTTTTGTTGAATCTGATCATCGAAGTTGAGAACAATGTACTGGGATCACGGAGGCCGTGCGGCAACACGTTCGGCTGGCGTACCGTAAGTCCTGGGCTCGAATCCTGGTGCAGGCTAGGATTTTTCCCCGGGTCAGGAGGGTGTCATTTCTCTGATGGGTACATGACCTTTGTTTGGGTGAAGTAAAGGCGGCTGTGCATAGTGCTGGCCACACAAACCCCTAGTATGCCGTGGCCATAGAAACTGGTGAACGCTGCTTCACTGGACCTATGGGTCAATTTGGTCCGACTTTACGCCAAGAAGTTCCTACTCCCATTCCCCACCATCATCACGTGAACTACTAGAAACATATCACTGGTCATGAAATAAAACATTGCGGAATCTGATTGGCCCACGTAAAGATCCGCCCATGTAAAGACCTCGGAAAAGAAATTTTTTTTTTCTTCAGCATTTCATTGTGACAAGATTTAACGTGTCTCTACATTGACAGACAGACTGGCGTGTTTATTTTGTTATATGGGACCACTTGATTAGAATAGAGCCAATACTGTTGCTTCAGGCAATGAGAAGATTTTTAAAAAGGAAGTAATTGTATGCAAAGTTTTTGTTCGGTTTTTGAATTTGCAATGACATGTCATTGTTCACACGAGAATTCTTTTTTCAATGTATCTTGTTTCTTTTTTCTTGGTGGGTTTTTTTTTCTTGTCAGAGATTTTTTTTTTATAGGTTAGTTGAATTACATGTTAAATTAACGGAGATAAAAATAGCTCCGGGAATCTCCGAAAAAAAAAGGTTTTAATTGAAAAGTGTAATACTAGTTAAATCTTATAGCTAAATAAACTCTATACTCTATGCTACTCTATACTTAGACTCTCTTTTGTTGATTGGTATGTTTGTGTTGTTGATATGTTGTCGTTATTGGTATGTTTGTGTTGTTGATATGTTGTTGATTGGTATGTTTGTGTTGTTGATATGTTGTTGGTGAAAGCAGTCTCTAAGATTTTGATATTCAGTGTATACTTCCTTAATTATTTCCGTCATTGAGAGAAGCAGGAATAGGAATTGACAAGTCTTAACGATTATGCGACTGGAGAGCAAAGTCGACAGTGAGCTCGTCTCACAAGCTCGACATCCTGGGCTCAACCCACGATGCAGACAATCGAAAATAATAAAAAAAAATCCACCGCCGACTTGGAGAGGAGATGGGCGCCACCAAGTCTATCAATAAAAACACTTGCAACTACTTTCGCAAAAAGAACAACAGCAACAAAAAACAAGAACAACAACCCACAACATCAAGAAACAAAACAGAAACTTCTGTAAACGCATGCAAATACAATCAGACAGACACAATAACAAACACACATTACGTACACACAGATCTAATATAATCAAATACAACAAAAAAACAAAACAACACACATACTAATATACTCAAGACTATCTTAAACCGAAGTTTCTACACCAGGGATCGGCAAAATTTTGATAATAGTGAGCCAAAGAAGCATTTGTAAGTCATTCAGCGTTCCAACCCAACTGCATAAAAGTCATACTGCTCTTTGCTTGGATTACAGGCTTGAATTGCCTTTTGGTGGTCTTCCGCGTGCCATTTAAAATCGCTATGTGTGCCAAATCTGGCACGCGGGCAAAGATTGCCGACCCTGCTCTACACGGATACACATAGTGGCTGGTTCTAAAAGTGTAAGGGGGGTGGGGCTGGTCAAACACCAGGGGCAACATTGTGGTTTGTTTCTTTATTTAGGGACTTCAACCAAAGAGTAATGAAGATTATAATGTTTTATCTATAGTGCCCCTACTATAGTGTCCCTACTATAGTGTCCCTACTAGAGTGTCCCTACTAGAGTGTCCCTACTAGAGTGTCCCTACTAGAGTGTCCCTACTAGAGTGTCCCTACTAGAGTGTCCCTACTAGAGTGTCCCTACTAGAGTGTCCCTACTAGAGTGTCCCTACTTTAGTGTCCCTACTAGAGTGTCCCTACTAGAGTGTCCCTACTTTAGTGTCCCTACTATAGTGTCCCTACTATAGTGTCCCTTCTATAGTGTCCCTACTATAGTGTCCCTACTATAGTGTCCCTACTATAGTGTCCCTACTATAGTGTCCCTACTATAGTGTCCCTACTATAGTGTCCCTACTATAGTGTCCCTACTATAGTGTCCCTACTATAGTGTCCCTACTATAGTGTCCCTACTATAGTGTCCCTACTATAGTGTCCCTACTATAGTGTCCCTACTATAGTGTCCCTACTATAGTGTCCCTACTATAGTGTCCCTACTATAGTGTCCCTACTATAGTGTCCCTACTATAGTGTCCCTACTATAGTGTCCCTACTATAGTGTCCCTACTATAGTGTCCCTACTATAGTGTCCCTACTATAGTGTCCCTACTATAGTGTCCCTACTATAGTGTCCCTACTATAGTGCCCCTACTATAGTGCCCCTACTATAGTGCCCCTACTATAGTGCCCCTACTATAGTGCCCCTACTATAGTGCCCCTACTATAGTGCCCCTACTATAGTGCCCCTACTATAGTGCCCCTACTATAGTGCCCCTACTATAGTGCCCCTACTATAGTGCCCCTACTATAGTGCCCCTACTATAGTGCCCCTACTATAGTGCCCCTACTATAGTGCCCCTACTATAGTGCCCCTACTATAGTGCCCCTACTATAGTGCCCCTACTATAGTGCCCCTACTATAGTGCCCCTACTATAGTGCCCCTACTATAGTGCCCCTACTATAGTGCCCCTACTATAGTGCCCCTACTATAGTGCCCCTACTATAGTGCCCCTACTATAGTGCCCCTACTATAGTGCCCCTACTATAGTGCCCCTACTATAGTGCCCCTACTATAGTGCCCCTACTATAGTGCCCCTACTATAGTGCCCCTACTATAGTGCCCCTACTATAGTGCCCCTACTATAGTGCCCCTACTATAGTGCCCCTACTATAGTGCCCCTACTATAGTGCCCCTACTATAGTGCCCCTACTATAGTGCCCCTACTATAGTGCCCCTACTATAGTGCCCCTACTATAGTGCCCCTACTATAGTGCCCCTACTATAGTGCCCCTACTATAGTGCCCCTACTATAGTGCCCCTACTATAGTGCCCCTACTATAGTGCCCCTACTATAGTGCCCCTACTATAGTGCCCCTACTATAGTGCCCCTACTATAGTGCCCCTACTATAGTGCCCCTACTATAGTGCCCCTACTATAGTGCCCCTACTATAGTGCCCCTACTATAGTGCCCCTACTATAGTGCCCCTACTATAGTGCCCCTACTATAGTGCCCCTACTATAGTGCCCCTACTATAGTGCCCCTACTATAGTGCCCCTACTATAGTGCCCCTACTATAGTGCCCCTACTATAGTGCCCCTACTATAGTGCCCCTACTATAGTGCCCCTACTATAGTGCCCCTACTATAGTGCCCCTACTATAGTGCCCCTACTATAGTGCCCCTACTATAGTGCCCCTACTATAGTGCCCCTACTATAGTGCCCCTACTATAGTGCCCCTACTATAGTGCCCCTACTATAGTGCCCCTACTATAGTGCCCCTACTATAGTGCCCCTACTATAGTGCCCCTACTATAGTGCCCCTACTATAGTGTCCCTACTATAGTGTCCCTACTATAGTGTCCCTACTATAGTGTCCCTACTATAGTGTCCCTACTATAGTGTCACCTAGGGAGCCCAATGTGTTGCTTTGTCCGCTCCTGCACACACACACACATACAGGGAAAACAAATTAGTAAAAAATACACAAAATCCTTCAATTCTAACTTAGCCTTGCAACGCACAACTAATGTAATAAACTGTCCAGTATGATAATTAACGCACAAAGTTGTCTTAATTCTCTATGCCAACAGTTAGTTATAAAACGATTTAATTTTTTCTTCATTTGGCATATAGAACATAAATGGAATGCATGAAGTTATAAGAAAATAACAAAATTTTAAATAATCATTCTTATCAACACTCATAAGTAGTCCCGTTGGACCTAATTTATGCACAGTGCCGGCGAAGCAGCGGTCACCTGTTTCCTTGACCACGGCACCTTATGAGATTGTGTAGCCAGCACAATGCCCATCCGACTTTAATTCCCCCCTCCCCCAAACTAAGGCCAGGTACCATCAGAGCTGGGTAGACTCCAGACCAAGGAAACAAATTCCTGAACATCACCAGGATTCGAATCAGGATCTCTGGTATGCCAGCCGCTCTTTTACCGTGACCATAACTTTAGCCTCTAATTCATACTCAAACCACACAGAGCCAACACAAGCCTATGTAGCGTCCCAGGGCAAAAGTTTCAACGACGCCCCCTTGCGTACTAGAACTGCTTTGTTTAGTGCTATTTTTAGACTATATTTTCCGCCCCTAGAAGTGTCGCCCCCAGGCATATGCCGCCTCTGCCCACCCCCCTATGCGAGGGCATTGATTAACCACACACAACTATACACATGTCTTTTTAAAACATATATTTTTTCTAAATTACAAAGAGAATAAACAACAGTCTATATAACTGACATGCACCAACATATATTAGAAAAGATAAAAATTTCTCTCTACGTTTTTTCCCCTAACACCTAATATTTCAATTAAGTTCCAAATTTGCTGGCTTCTATGGCGTCATAACATTGCTATAACTTAGTGAACTGTGACAATGGTAGGCCATTGTCCGGAATCGCTTGACTGAACAATTCACACCTTAGACTTGTTGCATGTAGGCCTACGTTCCTTGATTCTTTCCGCTTGTCAGTGACATGAAGTTCCAACTTGATAAGTGTTAGTGCTTATAATATTTGTATTATTGGTAGCGTGGTAATTCGTATAAGCAACTTAACATTTTATTCAGATCCAACTCAGTCAACTGACATTTATTCTATTCAGCACAGTATACGTAGACTTGAGAAATAATTAAGTGACAATTGTAGTTTCTACTTACTTCAAATTTATTGAACAATATAAACACATATATATATTATAAAATATTATTTGATGATGGAGAATGTAGGAATTGTAGGCACATATGATATACTTTAATTAAACAATTTTACAATGGAGATATTAAATCAGTTCCCACTTTGGGGATACACAAAAACTCGTCTGGTCTCAGTGGTCTAACAAAAACTTATTACTGAAGATTTCCTAAAATACATTGGGTGCACTGACCTATGCAACTTTAATACGGGATACTAAATAATTAATGTAATAAAATGTAAATGTCTTAATATGAATATCAAATCAATTAACTCATTAATATAATTATTATTTTGGGAAAGGCAATATCTACAATAAGTAATGAATTCCAATTTATGAAGCTCTTGAAACGAGGAATCCCATGATCATCTACCAAATAGGCCTATTGATGCAAAAATGTCAACGTATCATTTTTGAATATGGTGTAAGCATTCTCAGGATTAGTGGCTTCAAGTAGTTCAAGTCCGATTTGGTCTATAGGACCTTGTGACGCACTTGTCACAAGATACCATGGCAATGACATACTAGGTGATTGTGTGGCCAGAACAATGCCCAACCGTCTTTACTTTACCCCAACGCTGGTTAGACTATAAATAGGATTTTGGGCTTACTGTCGTGTTATAGTTGGCCTTATTGCCGTGTTATATTTGGCCTTACTGTCGTGTTATATTTGGCCTTACTGTCGTGTTATATTTGGCCTTACTGTCGTGTTATATTTGGCCTTACTGTCGTGTTATATTTGGCCTTACTGTCGTGTTATATTTGGCCTTACTGTCGTGTTTTATTTGGCCTTACAGTCGTGTTATATTTGGCCTTACTGTCCTGTTATATTTGGACTTACTGTCGTGTTATATTTGGCCTTACTGTCGTGTTATATTTGGCCTTACTGTCGTGTTATATTTGGCCTTACTGTCGTGTTATATTTGGCCTTACTGTCGTGTTATATTTGGCCTTACTGTCGTGTTTTATTTGGCCTTACAGTCGTGTTATATTTGGCCTTACTGTCGTGTTATATTTGGCCTTACTGTCGTGTTATATTTGGCCTTACTGTCGTGTTATATTTGGCCTTACTGTCGTGTTATATTTGGCCTTACTGTCGTGTTATATTTGGCCTTACTGTCGTGTTATATTTTGGCCTTACTGTCGTGTTATATTTGGCCTTACTGTCGTGTTATATTTGGCCTTACTGTCGTGTTATATTTGGCCTTACTGTCGCATTATATTTGGCCTTACTGTCGTGTTATATTTGGCCTTACTGTCGTGTTATATTTGGCCTTACTGTCGTGTTATATTTGGCCTTACTGTCGTGTTATATTTGGCCTTACTGTCGTGTTATATTTGGCCTTACTGTCGTGTTATATTTTGGCCTTACTGTCGTGTTATATTTGGCCTTACTGTCGTGTTATATTTGGCCTTACATTCGTGTTATATTTGGCCTTACTGTCGTGTTATATTTGGCCTTACTGTCGTGTTATATTTGGCCTTACTGTCATGTTATATTTGGCCTTACTGTCGTGTTATATTTGGCCTTACTGTCATGTTATATTTGGCCTTACTGTCATGTTATATTTGGCCTTACTGTCGTGTTATATTTGGCCTTACTGTCATGTTATATTTGGCCTTACTGTCATGTTATATTTGGCCTTACTGTCATGTTATATTTGGCCTTACTGTCATGTTATATTTGGCCTTACTGTCGTGTTATATTTGGCCTTACTGTCGTGTTATATTTGGCCTTACTGTCGTGTTATATTTGGCCTTACTGTCGTGTTATATTTGGCCTTACTGCCATGTTATATTTGGCCTTACTGCCATGTTATATTTGGCCTTACTGTCGTGTTATATTTGGCCTTACTGTCGTGTTATATTTGGCCTTACTGTCATGTTATATTTGGCCTTACTGTCATGTTATATTTGGCCTTACTGCCATGTTATATTTGGCCTTACTGTCGTGTTATATTTGGCCTTACTGTCGTGTTATATTTGGCCTTACTGTCGTGTTATATTTGGCCTTACTGTCGTGTTATATTTGGCCTTACTGTCGTGTTATATTTGGCCTTACTGTCGTGTTATATTTGGCCTTACTGTCATGTTATATTTGGCCTTACTGCCATGTTATATTTGGCCTTACTGTCGTGTTATATTTGGCCTTACTGTCGTGTTATATTTGGCCTTACTGTCGTGTTATAGTTTGGCCTTACTGTCGTGTTATAGTTTGGTCGTTATTGTTAGTGTTTTTCTATTTGTTTGCAGTTGTGGTTGTTTTGCATGTGGAGGGCGTGAGACTTGTGTCGCGTCACTTGAGTACCTGCCTTGGCGCCATCGTCACCACAGGATGTGCTTAAAACCTTTAATTTTTCCATTTAGTTCTACTACATAACATACACATTTTCATGTGTTATAATTGATACAAAAAAATTGTCTGAAATAAGTTTATAATAAATATTAACATCTTTGGTCTAAAACGAAAAGATATTAAAGTCAGGAGTTTTCATTGCTCAGTTAAAAACTGGGATAAATTTGTGCTTGAAAAACAACAACTTGAAACAGTCTAACTTCCTTGTTGGCAAAATATGATCTTACAAGATATTATTATTATAGTTCAGTCGTCAGAGAATACATGACAGTGGAAGATTTCCTACTGAATGTCACAAAGAATTTCTTAACATTATTTATACTTCTGTTTCTTTTACTTTAAAAAATTATTTTTTTTAAAACGTTGTAGGCTAATATTGCAATCTACCTTGCTAATATTGCAATCTACCTTGCTAATTCAAACCTTATAACAACAACAACAACAAAAGTATAAATACAGACATATGAATTAACATTAATGTTATGCAGTTTTTTTTATATATGCAACGAATGTATTGTTTATTCTGGAATGGTTATAAGCTTACACTATTGGTTGTTTGACAGGAAGTGGATGGGCTCAAAAGTGTGTGTGGGGGGGGGGGGGAGAATTAATCTTTTAAAACTATATAAGACTTATAATACCGAGATTTAACTATTTCACTGTGAGAGTTCTAGAACAATACAAGTAAAGGGGCTGGGCTTTTAAAAAATGTTTCTAAGACAAGACTGTTCTCAGAAAAACACAAGAAGAAATGATTGTATATTTGAGATAAGTCTTTTTTTCTTTCCTATTTAAAAAGCGGCAGATCGTTCGGCTGGTGAACCGAGGGTACTGGGTTCGATTCCTGGTGCAGGCTAGGATTTGTTCCTGTGTCTTGCGGGTGTCCCTGAGTCGACCAAGCTCTGATGGGTACATGACTTTAGTTAAGGTAAAGTAAAGGCGGCTGGGCATTGTGCTGGCCACACATCCCCTAATATGCCGTGACCACAGAAACTGTTGGTTGCTGCTTCCTCGGGCCTATGGATCAATTTGGTCCGACGGGATACTATTTTTAACCTTAAAAAACATCTTTTGGAAATATCGAAATAAATCTTTTTAGACATGTCGAGTGACATTGTTGTGGAGCTTATTAAAATAGTTCTTTTGAAACATATTTAAAAAGTCTACATCTTTTTGGAGAAAATCGAATTACATTATTTTCAGAGAACATGAAAATACATCTTTTAAACATAAAGAAAAACATCTCTCTGGACTAATCGAAATAGAGTCTACACCTTTCGGCGAATCAAAATACATACTTTGGAAATGCTTTTCTCTCTGTTTTTACACAATTTTATTTTTTGTATAGGAAGGATGCTATGATATATTTTTAGAATGTTATATATACATTCTATAACTAGATCTCTAGAGAAACACCAGTCTATAAATATATATATAATCATCTATTATATCAGGCCGCCTACTAGTAGTTTAACTAAAGTATCCGTCTGGTCAGATTGTTCAGATAATATCATCAAGTTTTGTGTACAAAACACCACCACGAACAACAACAACAATAACAATAACAATATCAAAACAACAACATTCTAAGTGGGAGACAGAGTATATACCATTCATCTTCCTTTTATGTATGACTAATCCCTTCTGGCTAGTCCTGTGTTGAGTTATAGCGTTGTGATGGTAGTAAAGGGGATGTTCATAGAGTAACAGTACTTGATCACACACATACACACAAACTGGGTTACTTATATACATACCCTCACATACGCGTACTTATGACATAACGTATATTTAAGCATACAAGTACTCACTCGCAATGTTGAATAAAGTCACATCTTCACTCATACACATAAGTACTACTGAAGTAAATACACACAACAAACACGCTTAAAAAAAAAAAGCTTTTTCAAGAAAACACTTTGATTCAAAACAGACTTACACACAAACACATATACATAATGTAGATGATGGTCATTCATAAAACAGACTTACACACAAACACATATATATAATGTAGATGATGGTCATTCATAAAACAGACTTACACACAAACACATATATATAATGTAGATGATGGTCATTCATAAAACAGACTTACACACAAACACATATATATAATGTAGATGATGGTCATTCATAAAACAGACTTACACACAAACACATATATATAATGTAGATGATGGTCATTCATAAAACAGACTTACACACAAACACATATATATAATGTAGATGATGGTCATTCATAAAACCCATCTCTCCGTGCATCACATTTACCATCCACAGTGCACTCTATTTCCAAACACTCAGTTGGAGATGTTTGGAGGAATGCTAATGGTGGGGAGGGGGGGGGCACTCTATTTCCAAACAATCAGTTGGAGATGTTTGGAGGAATGCTAATGGTGGGGAGGGGGGGGCACTCTATTTCCAAACAATCAGTTGGAGATGTTTGGAGGAATGCTAATGGTGGGGAGGGGGGGGCACTCTATTTCCAAACAATCAGTTGGAGATGTTTGGAGGAATGCTAATGGTGGGGAGGGGGGGGGGCACTCTATTTCCAAACAATCAGTTGGAGATGTTTGGAGGAATGCTAATGGTGGGGAGGGGGGGCACTCTATTTCCAAACAATCAGTTGGAGATGTTTGGAGGAATGCTAATGGTGGGGAGGGGGGGGCACTCTATTTCCAAACAATCAGTTGGAGATGTTTGGAGGAATGCTAATGGTGGGGAGGGGGGCACTCTATTTCCAAACACTCAGTTGGAGATGTTTGGAGGAATGCTAATGGTGGGGAGGGGGGCACTCTATTTCCAAACACTCAGTTGGAGATGTTTGGAGGAATGCTAATGGTGGGGAGGGGGGCACTCTATTTCCAAACACTCAGTTGGAGATGTTTGGCGGAATGCTAATGGTGGGGAGAGGGGGGGGGGGGGCAAGAAAAGATAGAAATGTCTTTTAACTCTTTTTCTATTAATGATAATAGTTGTGAATACAAAATTGAGTATAACCGTAAAACAACAACTACTGTAACTAATAGAGTTAAACCACAACTAGTGTAACTAATAGAGTAAAGCACGATGATCTTGCACGAGCTGTCGTACGGTAGTCGTACCCAAAGATCCCTGGTTCGAGTCTTGGTGAAGGTTAAGATGTTCTTTCCCAACCTGGGGAATGGGTTCCTGAGGTCTAGTCTACTTGAACTTAATTCGTGGAACAATAAACGAGGCTTGGCTCTGTGCTGGCCACACAATCCCTTTGTATGCCGTGAGCTACTGTTTGGTACCTTACCTTAGTTAGCTTGAGTTGAAGAAATGAACGTCTGGGCATTGCGCTGGCCACACTAACCCCACTAAAAGGTATACTCTACTTACGCTATCAAACTGCCACCCCTTCCCCTTCCCCCACCCATCGCGTCCAAGACAAAACGGATGCCATCATTTTAAACTTAGATGGTGGATGATAGAAGGCATGAATAATTTACGAAAGGAAGGAATAATTTTGTCTGCTACAGAAATATTTTCTCTATTTCTCTATCAACTAAACTTGAACGAAAACTGTAGTGTTACAGAGCCTTTGTAACTGTGTATAATGAATAAAGGACAGGTAGCTGTAAAAACTGTAGTGTTACAGAGCCTTTGTAACTGTGTATAATGAATAAAGGACAGGTAGCTGTAAAAACTGTAGTGTTACAGAGCCTTTGTAACTGTGTATAATGAATAAAGGACAGGTAGCTGTAAAAGAGCCAGCACGTCGTTGGTTTATTTATTTCTAGATATACCTGTATACCTGGCTTTGTGTCTCTTGCAACAATTGCAGAATGTGGGAGATGGGGAGGGGGGGTGTGGATAAACATGACAGAATGATGTCAGGTATCAGCTATGGGGTTTATCTTCTGCTGACTCTGGCATTAAACATTCATCTAGCGATGAAGCTATAAATAGACAACGCATGTCAAGCAAGCAAGCGCGCGGGGGTGAAGATACGGTGGGGACGGGGGTGAGGTGAGAAGCGAAATTGGGTCAACCCACCAGAATCGAGACGCTAACAAGTGACCCTGGGGAGGAGGGCAGGAGTAGAGCGGGGAAAAGTGGGGGTGGGGAGGGCATCGATTGCGTGTTTGTGTAATTAACTTAATTTAATGGTCAACTGAATGGGCGTCACTTCAAGTCACGTGGTTAGATTTGTTGACCCTTGTGTGAATGTGTGTGTGTTTATGTGTGTCTGTGTATGTGTTTATGTGTGTTTGTGTGAGTGTGTCCTACTCCTTCATTCATGACATTCCAAGATCTGGACGGCGGGTTAGTGCCAGACGTTATTGTCCACATTAAAAGAAAAGATGACCTTTGTTTGTTTTCATCAAGGCCGGCTCGTAATTTTTTTCTTTCTTATTGGCTCACAAGGAAATAACAGACACTGTGAATGTAGAAGGCAGTAGATCAGACTTATTGGCTCACAAGGAAATAACAGACACTGTGAATGTAGAAGGCAGTAGATCAGACTTATTGGCTCACAAGGAAATAACAGACACTGTGAAAGTAGAAGTCAGTAGATCAGACTTATTGGCTCACAAGGAAATAACAGACACTGTGAAAGTAGAAGTCAGTAGATCAGACTTATTGGCTCACAAGGAAATAACAGACACTGTGAAAGTAGAAGGCAGTAGATCAGACTTATTGGCTCACAAGGAAATAACAGACACTGTGAAAGTAGAAGTCAGTAGATCAGACTTATTGGCTTACAATGAAATAACAGACACTGTGAAAGTAGAAGTCAGTAGATCAGACTTATTGGCTCACAAGGAAATAACAGACACTGTGAAAGTAGAAGTCAGTAGATCAGACTTATTGGCTCACAAGGAAATAACAGACACTGTGAAAGTAGAAGTCAGTAGATCAGACTTATTGGCTTACAATGAAATAACAGACACTGTGAAAGTAGAAGGCAGTAGATCAGACTTATTGGCTCACAAGGAAATAACAGACACTGTGAAAGTAGAAGTCAGTAGATCAGACTTATTGGCTCACAAGGAAATAACAGACACTGTGAAAGTAGAAGTCAGTAGATCAGACTTATTGGCTTACAATGAAATAACAGACACTGTGAAAGTAGAAGTCAGTAGATCAGACTTATTGGCTCACAAGGAAATAACAGACACTGTGAAAGTAGAAGTCAGTAGATCAGACTTATTGGCTTACAATGAAATAACAGACACTGTGAAAGTAGAAGTCAGTAGATCAGACTTATTGGCTCACAAGGAAATAACAGACACTGTGAAAGTAGAAGTCAGTAGATCAGACTTATTGGCTCACAAGGAAATAACAGACACTGTGAAAGTAGAAGTCAGTAGATCAGACTTATTGGCTTACAATGAAATAACAGACACTGTGAAAGTAGAAGGCAGTAGATCAGACTTATTGGCTCACAAGGAAATAACAGACACTGTGAAAGTAGAAGTCAGTAGATCAGACTTATTGGCTCACAAGGAAATAACAGACACTGTGAAAGTAGAAGTCAGTAGATCAGACTTATTGGCTTACAATGAAATAACAGACACTGTGAAAGTAGAAGTCAGTAGATCAGACTTATTGGCTCACAAGGAAATAACAGACACTGTGAAAGTAGAAGTCAGTAGATCAGACTTATTGGCTCACAAGGAAATAACAGACACTGTGAAAGTAGAAGTCAGTAGATCAGACTTATTGGCTTACAATGAAATAACAGAGACTGTGAATGTAGAAGGCAGTAGATCAGATTCCCCCCTCCCCCCCTCCCCCCACCCCCACACACCATTACCCTGTGCTTTGTTATTTTCATTTTATTTCCATGTGTTTACAATATTTTTATTTATTTTTTCTATCCGCCTTTTAAGATCGTAATCTCATCGTTTGAATAATGATCCTTTTTTTGAAATGGAATATCTATTTTAGTTTTAAATACAATACTAGATATCTTATTTTGTAGGCCTTCATATAACAAGCTAAATTACCCGGCGTTACCCGGGGGGAAATAAAACAGGCCTGTATAAGCTACAGGTTAAAATGTTATTAAATTAAATTAAATTAAATTGGTTACTTATATAGCGCTTCTATCCATGCTATTTTAGCATGCTCAGTGCGCTCTGTAAACACAATGCTGCCTGCTGGCGCAAATATGTTTACAGGCCCAAAACTCCTGCAGGACGACAGGGATCCGCCGGTGGCCGGGCTAGAACCCGCGACGTGTCAGTTGGTTTTTGGTTGACAGTCCGGTGAACTAACCGCTGGACCAGCAGGCGTCACTATAAACTACAATGAACAGAAAGCTATAAATCTAATAATTTAAAAAAAGATTATTTTTTACTGAAAACTTTTAGGAAAGTAATTTAAAATAAAGATTGTAATCAGGTAAAAAAAAAAATAGGCAAGTTTTTTGTATTTAACACAAATCTAAATTGCCCGGCGTTGCACGTGGACTTAGCCTACAATAATTTTTTTTAAGTAATATTAATTGAAATTTAAAAAATTGGGAGCCACAATGGAGGAAAAGCTTTGGGGCCCAAAGCCATTCCTACAGACAACAGCCCGGTTTGTCAGAGAAACAGGACAGACAGTCTGACACAGCAAAGGAAAGCGAAATGGAACGCAGAAGAAGAAGAAGAAGAAGAAGAAGAAGAAGAAGAAGAAGAAGAAGAAGAAGAAGAATATCGGAGACACATGTCCGAAGTGAAATCGAAAAACTAAAATTAGAGACAATAAGGTCACGTGTCTTTAATTTAATTAAATGATTAGTTGAACACACACACATTCTACTTTATATATAGACCTTTTTAGTTTCACCCCGGAAAAGAGGCGTGGTCTAGAGACTCACTGACATATATTTCTTTTGAGGGCACAAAGATTTTTGTTTCTTCTTTCCATATAGTATTTTACTAAAGTTTTTTTTAGACCTGGACTCTATGCTTTGGACCTTAATATTATGGTCGATTCTATCGTGATCACTGTGTCATTACTTTTTGTTGAGTTTCTTCAATGTAAAAAAAAAATTACGTTTAGAACTAGTTTTGTATCGAAAAAATAATAATTAGGCCTATAATGCTTTTATTACTGTCGGCTATTCAAGCTATTGCTTAACTTAGCCCTAGACCTAGATCGCTCGTTTTGATTAATAAAAAGGCAAATATAGGCCTAATTCTAGATATATTTCAATTTCATGTTGAATGTTTGATAGAGACTTTAGCGACAGAGGCAAGAGCCGATGCATCTTCACGAATATAAAAACCATAGCCATAGCCATAGCAAATATTATGTTAAACTTTAAAAAAATATATATTGTTCGTAGGAAGAGGCTAATATAATAATATATATAGGCCTATGTCGTATAGACGGGCCTATGACCGTATGTCGGCGTAGGCCTATGGCTTATGTTTTCCATATTGAATATGATAGGCCTATAGATATATAGGCTTATTCATATTGTCATTTCATTAGTCCTATGCATGAAATATTATTCAATAACAGGCCTATAACTAAAAATTCATGAAGAAAACACGCACCTGTTTGCAAATATCAAATATATAGCATAGCCTACCTTCATATTCGCTTAATTATTTCATGCAATTGCAATCGGTTATTAATCAACACTTTTCTATAGTAAATAGTAAATAGTTTCAATTGTTTAATAGTTTAAACTGTTTAAGCTTATAACCTTTAGGCTACTATAATAGGCTAATAGGCTAATAGTAATAGGCCTAGGCCTATAGGCAGGCTAATAATTAGGCCTATTATAGTTAACTATATATGACAGGCCGATTCGATATGCTATATTATATTAAATAATAGCTATTATAGGCCTATCTTATAAGCCATAAGCCTATATTTATAATTTATATAGGCCTTTAGGCTACTTTAGCCTATAACGCCTATAATATATAGCCTATAGCTAGGTCTAGGCCTACTAATATGTTATAATCCCGCTTAACTACTTCTACATACAATATTTTAACGATAAAACCTCAGAACAAGTCAAACAATAGCATAGGCCTATGGCCCCTATGGGACATAGACCTAGGCCTTTTCAGAATCAAACTGTGATGAGCTTAACTTTGACTTTTCAAGGTTCTTTTGTGACATCGAAATCGAACGATAAAAAAATATAATAATTAAAAGTTACGATTTCTATTGCTACAAATAATAACTTAATACAATAGAGCCTACGCGTTGATACTTCAACACAAACAAAGCTTTATAAATATATAACTATGTTAAATTTTATTTGTATGCTTAAAGACGATTTACTGATCGCTCGACGCCAATCTGTATTAACATGGTAACCATAGACGCATTAGGCCTAGAATGTATAATAAATGTTTTTTTGGGTTAAAAACTGGTTCAAAAGGTAAAAGAAAAGTACAGTTCGCTCCCTAGCTTCTGGGTATAAAGTTTTTATGAATTAGTTTTTTTGTAAAATGAAAAGCTAATATAATTACGCCTAAAAACCACTAGGCCCCCAGTAAAATAACAAAGGCGAAGAAGGTTTTATTGACAACTTCTGCCCCCTAGCGAGTGCGCATGCGTAGACATTGACCTCTTTTTGGAATAATTAATAAAATGAAAAGGTCTATATAGATATCCGTGGTCTTGCGTTTTTTTGTAGAATAATAATGACTATTTCTATAGCGCATCTATCCATGCTATAATAGCATGCTCAGTGCGCTGTTTTGACATGATTACAAGAACACAATTAGACAATGACTAATTAAACAGAGATGTCTTTACGTTCTTTTTAAATGACTTTTGATTTTGTGTGGTTTTGATTGATTGTTCGAGCAACCCATTCCATGTCCGAATACCACTCACGAGGAAAATATTCGTTGAATAGATTCGTTCTTGTACAAGGAACTCTAAACGTGTTTTATCGTTATTTCTGGATAGTTTATTGTGTTACTTTATAAAAACATTATTAGTTATTAAAATCATAACCTTTTTAAATTATAATGTTAGAATAAAATTATGTTATTACCGAATTTGTTATAATAACGTCTCTAAGTTTTGTTAGAAACCATCCCCACCATTTGTAATTAACCCGTCTTGCGCCCCTAGTCTGACTAGAAACAGACGCTGGACGTGAAATCTTAAACAATGCTCCCGCCCCCCCCCCATTCCCCTGCAACCGAGTGTCCAGCAGAGGTCAAGACTGACCGTCCGTAACAGAGTCCAGTTAATCAAGGAGATTACACCTTTTGCTTTCTTTTTTGCTATGTTTTATCGCCGGCTTGACCACAGGGCCTGAGGAGATACGGCTCAGGGCGTTTGAGCGCCCTCACACGCCGGGGGCGTACACTTCTTCGTTGACATTCAGAGGTTCTGCTTGTCGTCCATATCGAGACTGGGCGCTGCACTCCCTCTCTTGACACCATTTCCCCCAAGGGTACGATTTACCATGTCTAACAGAACTGTACAATGTCTGCATGGGGGATTGCAGGAATGTTTAATCACATGACCTAGTTTTATTCATTCATGTAATAAACAAAACTTAACGAGTCTGCGCCGTGATATATTGTTTGCCTCCGTTTCTATTACAACTTTCTAGTCTGCTTCAGGTCAAATTCTTCTTTTTTTTACATCCAGGTCCCAGTGCAATGTTGTTTTTTTTTTGGAAGACCTGTTAGGAGAATGGCGGGGGGGGGGGGGGGGGGGGGGGGGGTAATACAATATGGGCAACTGGGACTGGAAGCAGCCCGGAAAATTTCAATCAGCTCCTGGAATTCATAGTCAAATATATAACATAAACTGTCATAGTATGTCCTCTATCATAATTATATATAACACTGTAACACTCTTTGCAAACACAACAACAACATACACCACCGCTGTGTGCCTTAGATAGGTCTTGGTGCAGAAAGTACAAGAAGGGATATGCCCCCCCCCCCCGGAATTTATTCAAAATGAAACGGAAAACTATAGCACACATGACACATATCTATATATAGAACACATGACACATATCTATATATAGCACACATGACACATATCTATATATATCTATATATTGGTATACGCAAATAATCTTTAAGTAATAATACATTTATTTATATAGCGCTTGTCCCATGCTATTAAATCATGCTCAGTGCGGTCTTGGAATAGATTGTAGTGGAAGTTGTATTGGTATATAAGGCACACAGCCTCTAGCCAGTTGTATTGGTATATAAGGCACACAGCCTCTAGCCAGTTGTATTGGTATATAAGGCACAGCCTCTAGCCAGTTGTATTGGTATATAAGGCACACAGCCTCTAGCCAGTTGTATTGGTATATAAGGCACACAGCCTCTAGCCAGTTGTATTGGTATATAAGGCACACAGCCTCTAGCCAAAGAGAAAGGTCTATAAACGCTTTTTAATAATCTCTAAGCCTTAATTAAATAAAATAAAAATAAAAACTATATGTAGATATAATCGAAGTTAACAAATGCAAAAGTCTAAATGAAGGGAACATGACAAAAATCAATAATACCAAACGTTCTTCGTCAATTGGGCTGGCAGACAAATTAGACAATCTAATTAATCCATTTTCGTTTCTTTAAAACAATATCAGCGGTTCCAAAACTGTTCATTTTCATGACCACACCAGTTGATGAGACTTGATCTGGGAGTTACCCCCACCTCCTGGCTAATCGTTATAAAGATGGACACTATATATATTGAATAATCTGACCAAAAGGTAACGAGAAGTGCGCAGAAGTGGGCGTCCATTATAGGCGCCAATGTTTGGGATAGGCGCCAAACGAACACTTTATAACCTGTATGTACGTAAACCTACAAAAAAGAATGAAAACTAACATTCTTAATGGACGCCAATTTGCCCCCACCCCCTATACGCCATTTATCATTGTTGCACCACTGTATTCAACAGTAACTGTCTTTGTTGACCATGATAAAAAAAAGCAGACGTTATTAAAACAAGCAATCAATAGCGGTGTGCAATGTTCTTAGCCTTTATGCAAGAACAAGTTTGCAATCATCAGTTGTTTTTTTTAAAAGTGAAATTCGTGTATGGTAATAGGTTAACCGAACTAGCGAGAACATAAAAACAACAACTAAGAAGTTTACATCATTTAAAACACTTTATAAAAACATAAGGCTAGACTGAAATGTATAAGATAAGCAAAACACACAAAGACACAGACACACACATACAGACACAGAGACACACACAGAGACACACAGACACACAAACTCGTTTACACACAAACGTCATCAAGTTTACAAGCCAATGAAAACGCTCACGTAAAGCTAATATCAAGTTCACCGTACACTGTAAAGTACACTGTACGTATAGTATAGTATTATCTTGAAAGTACACTCTACGTATAGTATATTATTATCTTGAAAGTACACTCTACGTATAGTATATTATTATCTTGAAAGTCTTCAAACCCAAATGTAACGGTATGACACGGATAGACAAAAAACAAATGATAAATGTTAGCCAAGTCTAATTTATAACAACTCAGTCCGGTCTCACGGGACACGGTAAAAAAAAATAGTCTAAAGTCGAGTTGTTGATATGTTTTGATGGTTTGGGGCGTTCGAGGTTGTTCCCACTTATCCCCTTTGGGGATTTAGGGCGAGGGGGGGGGGAGAGAACCCGAAATCAACTTGAAATGGGAGGAGAAGAAGGGGGGGGGGGGAGTAGGTTTTGTTGACACAACACCACGAAAGATTAATGCTCTCCCCATTCCTTACTCCCCCCCCTCCGTAATTTTGTTCTTGGTTTTTCTAAATGAAGTCTAGTTTGGCCTGGTCAAAATAAAGGATCTCGTGTTGCCCAAACAATCAGCTGCAGATGTAAACAAACAGTATCTGTGGGTGGGGGCTGGGGGGTTCGCTCGTTGTTTTGGTGTATATGCACGAGAGCTTGATGCAGACGTGGTTATCTGCCCCCCCCCCAACCCGTGTGCTACAATAGAGTGCATGAAAGGTTATGATAAAATGCTAGATAACAGGGAGAGACAGTGATAACGAACGAAGTGAAATTAATTACCTCAAGGGACTTAATTCGCCAGTTCCACACTCGAGAGATCAGTTTCTTTCTGACTGCGCTTGATTTCGTTCTGGTTTTTGTTAATTATTCTAAAAATAGAATGAATCTATAGCTGTATTAACTGTGTATATATTATAGTGTCTTCATTTGTATATAAACATTGTATGGTCTGTATACTACACTCACAGATGTTAAATCTTGCACAGTGTAGAATGTTCTTTTCAGAAGCTTACTAAACAACGAAATGTTCCAAGTATTGTTTGAAATCTGTGCGTTTTTTTTTTAATTCTGGGGCTCTGAGATGGTGCTGGCCAATAGTTATTTACAAATAATAGTCTAGTTCAAATAGCAGTTATGGGGGAAACTTAAATTTATCCAGTCCTCCAAATGACTCTATAGTGAGAATTCTTTAGAAACAAATGCATCTTTTTGATATATCAAATTTTTGCTATTAAATTAAAAAGCAAATTATTCGTCGGACCAAATAGATCCATGGGGCCGGTGAAGCAGCATGCCAGTTTCTATGGCCACGGCATACTAGATGATTGTGTGGCCAGCACTATGCACAGTCGCCTTTACCTTAATTAAGGTCAGGTACCCATCAGAGCCGGGAAGACTCAGGGACACCCTGCAGACCCGGGAAAAAAATTCCTAGCCTGCACCAGGATTCGAACCCAGGACCACCGTGCTATTAGATTTTGCCATTAGATCCACACAAAAAATTACAAATGAGGACACCTGGACCACAGCCCCTCCTCTCTATCCCTGGTGTCGACACGTACATCATTGTTTAGAATTCTACTAGAATACCTTTGGAACTTTCTTACCTTTTACTGATTTAATAACCCACCTCTGATTCAATTCATCGAGATATCATTGGACCAAGCCTTCATCATTGTCCCTGTCTGTGCCGACTTTCAAGTCATCTCTGAAGGGTTGGACTAGCAAATGAAACTTCGTTGTCGGCTTAAGCTTAAACCTCTTGTTGTGTGTTATAAATATTATGAGTATTAATGCACATTTTTAATCCCAGAGCATTCACAATCAACTTATCCTTACATTGTGGAATTTTTCCTCGGGTAGAACGGAGTCTCCACAGCATAATGAAGAAGAAGTCTATTTTGGTTGTTTTTTTTTCTCTTACCTCCCCCCCGCCACCCACTCCATCTTACTCCCTGAGTAATATACGCCTTTCTACCCCCCTCCCTCCTCCTGGTTCCGGCTAGACATCACCGAATTATCTTGAAAGTATATGATGATGAGCCGGGTTTAAACTTCCGCGAATGTCCAGAAACAAGTGCAGATAACCCCACGATTCAGTGCAATGATGTGACCTTGAAGCACTTGACTAGATAAAAATATTATATAAGACAAAGACTATTTAGACTCCTGATTCAAATATTTTCAACGCGGTAAATTCTAGCAGACTTTTAATTAACATTAGAAAAACATTACCAAAAAAAAAAAACATCAAGTCTATAAATAGTTTGTAATTGTTGAAGAAAGATACGAAAATTTTTCTTTAATTTTTTTAATAAAAATAATAAAATTTGTAAAGCGCTGCCAATAAACATAATGTAAGCTCAGAGCGCATTTAACATACAACTGAGAACACTGAAAATAAAGCTAAATGATTTTACAAACAGGACATATCAAATAAATGAAGCTTTAACCAACCTAACATGTAAATATAAGACAGTAGTTGTCTAAAAAATGATATCTAAGGTAAATATTGAAAAAAAAAAGAGTTTGCAAGTGCTTTTGTTCGCCTAAGTTGAATGGGAAGTTGATTCCACACTTTCGGACCGGATATTGAGACGGCTCTAAGGCCAACGGTCGTCAGAGAGAAACGGGGCAGAACGGGGTGTTCTTTGTGGAACATATGGTTTAATTAGTTCCTTGAGATAGGATGGCATCTCATTGTTATATAGACCCTGATGGCAATGTAGTTCCACTTTATATTCAATTCTGGCTTTCACATGGAGCCAATGCAACCGACGCAGGAGAACTGTCTCATGTTTGTGTTAAAATGACATTACTTACCTAGTCGTCTAAAGGCAGATATTGCTTTTTAAGAGGAGAATAGTTTTATTTAAAAAGCCGATTGAGTTAAAACTGAAATATGTTAGACGGGTCTGAGGTTCGAGCGCTAGACAAATGGCAAATATTTTAGTACTCCGGGACCTAAACTAGTTAAGGACTAATAAATGTGGCCCGGCATTGTGCTGGCCACACAATCCACAAGCGTGCAGTGGCTACGAAACGTCTGAGCGCTGGCTTAGATAAAAATGATCTGACGGAGGATTTTTTGTTTCAACTTTTAAACGCTTTATTAAACACCGCGTTTAAAATGTGTTATATTTTGCTGAAATTAAATTATATTTCAATACAAATGTTGTATGTTACCAGCAGTGAGACAGAAATAAACATTATATTTTAAAAAAGAACAGTTATATATTAATATATTACCAGCAATGAGACATAAATAAACATTGTATTGTCTACAAAATATGTTAAGGCCACAGCTATGACCTAAATATGATGAGCAACTGGAAGAGGAACGTGAGTAATATGTCAATGGCCTGGTTCCATTTACTCTCTTTAAACAGAGAGAGAGTAATTAGCCAGGCTAATGGCATGGCAGTGTGATAGGGGAGGGAGAGGCGGGTAGACTCGGATTTTTAAATGCCTGTTGTGCCTTTTTGTAGCTGGTGAGTAATTATTCTTTTTGTTTTTATTAGTTGGGTTGGGAGGTGGGATGGTGAGTAATTAAATGACGAGTCAGAATTTCTTCCTGAGTTCTTTTCACTTCAATAAAAGGTTAAATGTATTTAATATTGTTAAATATTATAATTAATATAATTGTCGGTAATGGTCACTCCCAGTGGTCCACCAAACGGAAAGTGCAGGACCATGACATATACACAGTGGTCCTAAAGTCCTGGACACCGAGAAATATACACATTGGTCTTAAAGTCCTGGACACCGAGAACTATACACAGTGGTCCTAATGTCCTGGACACCGAGAAATATACACAGTGGTCCTAAAGTCCTGGACACTTACGAAAATTAATTGTACGCCTCTAATATGAAAAAAACTCACTATTTATATAATGCTGGTAAAGTATCACAGTCAGGACAATTGGGCCTGCAGGGATTGTAATGCGGGAAATATGAACAGGAAATAAAATATCTCTATAGGGATGTCTGTAAGAATCAACGTTCAACTCAATGCAAAACTATACACGTGACCTCAAGTTGTAAGATTCAATTCCAGACACGCATTTTTTGCACACTACCTTAACCAACCAAAACCAATATAAGCTACAGCACATACTGTCTAATAAGACATTTCAAAATGTTTGTCTGCAATCGACTGCAAGAAAGCAAGCAGGTATGCAATCTAATTACAGGAAGAAGAAAATAGATTGAAGAAGAAGAAGAAAATGCCAAAAGAATAGATTGCAATTTGAATCAGAAACTCTAATAATATAAATAATACATTTAGATGAGTAACTTGCCAAGTGTTTCCTCGTTGACTAGTAATTTTCATTGTTGACTAATATATGACCGCAATTAGTCGAATTTTTTTTAGGGAAAATAGGGGGTCGGCACAGATGGGGTAGGAGATTCCTCGTCACAATCAATGTCAATAGGATGATTAATAGACTTCCTGATGAATAATCCTTTGAAAACATTAGGTTATCCAATAGGTAGTTATCCGTTGTCCACTATATACCTGAATTCAAATACAGCGATAAGTTTAATGATAGAAATTTACAAACATACAAACACAACTACATACTGACACATATATATATTTATAATAGTTATATATTTCAAGAATAAGACTAATGCATTTATAATGTAAGGATTAATAGAAAAAGTAAACTTTACATTTGAGTAAGAAGTATCCATTTGAATATTGTCAATGAATGAAGTTGTTTAGAGCTATAAATCATTACTGATTTCGTTTTAGCAACAGACAAAGGCTTATTTGTGAAAATTGTTATGTATGAATGTATGACAACTTTAAAAAAAACTGAAATATCACAGTCTTTGAATTGATTATCAGTACATTCTTTTATTTCTTTCTCTCATCAATGTGCACAGACAAACATTTAAACTTATATTAACAGTAAAAGTGCAAAGATTTCACACTAAGCTTTTTTTCATCTATGAATGAAATTTAAAGTACATATTTCCTACACAATTTCCTTGTGCCCTTTGGTTCAACTACATTTATATACAAGCATGAACTCCTGTGGGACAGTAAGGAGGGTGATGCCCCTTTCCCTAAACTGTCTCTTTGTATTATAATGAGAGGGGGTCACTATAAGGGCGAAACAAACTTTGACACCGACCCGCCACCCTTTTATAGATATTGTATTTATAATTTTATACAATACAGACATTCCCCTCTCTATAATATAGGTTTAAAAGATATGTTATCAGGTATGAATAGCTCAACTGACAGTTATTGCGGATGTAAGTGTAAAGATAGACAGCTTGTCAACTTCTTCAATGGAATCTATTGAACTGTTCAGCTATTCTCATCGATAAATTCGATCTCTAAATACTTTTTTTTTCAATTTTAAAAAATAACTTTTACTATTTGATTTCTATATTCTGTATGCATTCCTATCTATAGGCATACGGCGAGAAGAATGTGACAGTGCAAGGAATAGACCTTTCAATCGTTCCACTAAACGTTTAGTCTACTTTACGTGGGTGTACGGTCCACCAGAAATAAATTGTATGCAGACAATTTTTGTGCAAACGCCCAATTAACCGGCGTGTTATAAACAAGTTTACTTCTATGTATGTAAAATACCAGTCTCTCAGTATCTAGAAATCAAAGTTTGAATGCAAAAATGTTTTAGAACACTGCAGCAGTACAAGTCGAACACTGCATTACGAAACCGCCATTCTTTTAGTTCTATGGAGCTAAACGTTACCTAGCATTTATCTTTACGTGGTAAAAATGGAGCTTAACGGATTATAGCTCATCCTTTTGCACAATGTCTATGGAGGTTAACATAGTCTTTTCTCTTCTTTGCACTATGTTAATGGAGCTTAACATAGTCTTTTCTCTTCTTTGCAATAGTTAATGGAGCTTAACATAGTCTAGCTCTCTTCTTTGCACTATGTTAATGGAGCTTAACATAGCCTAACTCTCTTCTTTGCACTATGTTAATGGAGCTTAACATGGTCTAGCTCTCTTCTTTGCAGTATGTTAATGGAGCTTAACATAGCCTAACTCTCTTCTTTGCACTATGTTAATGGAGCTTAACATGGTCTAGCTCTCTTCTTTGCAGTATGTTAATGGAACTTAACATAGTCTAACTCTCTTCTTTGCACTATGTTAATGGAGCTTAACATAGCCTAGCCCTCTTCTTTGCACCATGTTAATGGAGCTTAACATAGTCTTTTCTCTTCTTTGCACTAAGTTAATGGAGCTTAACATAGTCTAGCTCTATTCTTTGCACTATGTTAATGGAGCTTAACATAGTTTAGCTCTATTCTTTGCACTATGTTAATGGAGCTTAACATAGTCTTTTCTCTTCTTTGCACTATGTTAATGGAGCTTAACATAGTCTTTTCTCTTCTTTGCAATAGTTAATGGAGCTTAACATAGTCTAGCTCTCTTCTTTGCACTATGTTAATGGAGCTTAACATAGCCTAACTCTCTTCTTTGCACTATGTTAATGGAGCTTAACATGGTCTAGCTCTCTTCTTTGCAGTATGTTAATGGAGCTTAACATAGCCTAACTCTCTTCTTTGCACTATGTTAATGGAGCTTAACATGGTCTAGCTCTCTTCTTTGCAGTATGTTAATGGAACTTAACATAGTCTAGCCCTCTCCTCTGCACCATGTTAATGGAGCTTAACATAGTCTTTTCTCTTCTTTGCACTAAGTTAATGGAGCTTAACATAGTCTAGCTCTCTTCTTTGCTGTATGCTAATGGAGCTTAACATAGTCTAACTCTCTTCTTTGCACAATGTTAATGGAGCTTAACATAGTCTAGCCCTCTTCTTTGCACCATGTTAATGGAGCTTAACATAGTCTTTTCTCTTCTTTGCACTAAGTTAATGGAGCTTAACATAGTCTAGCTCTATTCTTTGCACTATGTTAATGGAGCTTAACATAGTTTAGCTCTCCTCTTTGCACTATGTTAATGGAGCTTAACATAGTCTACCTCTTCTTTGCACTATGTTAATGGAGCTTAACATAGTCTTTTATCTTCTTTGCACTGTGTTAATGGAGCTTAACATAGTCTAGCTCTTCTTTGCACTATGTTAATGGAGCTTAACATAGTCTTTTATCTTCTTTGCACTGTGTTAATGGAGCTTAACATAGTTTAACTCTCTTCTTTGCACTATGTTAATGGAGCTTAACATAGTCTAGCTCTTCTTTGCACTATGTTAATGGAGCTTAACAAAGTCTAGCTCTTCTTTGCACTATGTTAATGGAGCTTAACAAAGTCTAGCTCTTCCCTTTGCACTGTGTTAATGGAGCTTAACAAATTCTAGCTCTTCTTTGCACTATGTTAATGGAGCTTAACATAGTCTTTTATCTTCTTTGCACTGTGTTAATGGAGCTTAACATAGTCTAGCTCTTCTTTGCACTATGTTAATGGAGCTTAACATAGTCTTTTATCTTCTTTGCACTGTGTTAATGGAGCTTAACATAGTTTAACTCTCTTCTTTGCACTATGTTAATGGAGCTTAACATAGTCTAGCTCTTCTTTGCACTATGTTAATGGAGCTTAACAAAGTCTAGCTCTTCTTTGCACTATGTTAATGGAGCTTAACAAAGTCTAGCTCTTCCCTTTGCACTGTGTTAATGGAGCTTAACAAATTCTAGCTCTTCTTTGCACTATGTTAATGGAGCTTAACATAGTCTAGCTCTTCTTTGCACTATGTTAATGGAGCTTAACAAAGTCTAGCTCTTCCCTTTGCACTGTGTTAATGGAGCTTAACAAAGTCTAGCTCTTCCCTTTGCACTGTGTTAATGGAGCTTAACATGATTATATAAATAGGAACCACAAATTCAAAAGTTACATTTTGTTTTATAGTAGGCTAATGTAGAAGAAAACTTTTTTGCAACTTAAGTATTTAAAAAAAATAACACAAACACATTACATGCTAGTAACGGAATAAGACTTTAGTGAGCTGTTGTGAACTGAATTCATTAGAAGTAGATAGTGAATTAGCTTTTCAATGTAACATTGATTATACATGTACATCATTTCACTAGAATTAGTCTGACAACGAAATGTCAACTTGACGACCAGGGCTTTCTACCCCCACTGCCCAATCACTGCTATCTTGCAGGAGTTATGTAGCAGGTAGTAGTTAGGCATGTAGAGTCTATATTCAATGGTAGGTAGGTATGTAGAGTCTATATTCAATGGTAGGTAGGTATGTAGAGTCTATATTCAATGGTAGTTAGGTATGTAGAGTCTATATTCAATGGTAGTTAGGTATGTAGAGTCTATATTCAATGGTAGGTAGGTATGTAGACACTATATTCAATGGTAGGTAGGTATGTAGACACTATATTCAATGGTAGGTAGGTATGTAGAGTCTATATTCAATGGTAGTTAGGTATGTAGAGTCTATATTCAATGGTAGTTAGGTATGTAGAGTCTATATTCAATGGTAGTTAGGTATGTAGACACTATATTCAATGGTAGTTAGGTATGTAGAGTCTATATTCAATGGTAGTTAGGTATGTAGAGTCTATATTCAATGGTAGTTAGGTATGTAGAGTCTATATTCAATGGTAGTTAGGTATGTAGACACTATATTCAATGGTAGGTAGGTATGTAGAGTCTATATTCAATGGTAGTTAGGTATGTAGAGTCTATATTCAATGGTAGGTAGGTATGTAGACACTATATTCAATGGTAGGTAGGTATGTAGAGTCTATATTCAATGGTAGGTAGGTATGTAGAGTCTATATTCAATGGTAGTTAGGTATGTAGAGTCTATATTCAATGGTAGTTAGGTATGTAGACACTATATTCAATGGTAGGTAGGTATGTAGAGTCTATATTCAATGGTAGTTAGGTATGTAGAGTCTATATTCAATGGTAGGTAGGTATGTAGACACTATATTCAATGGTAGGTAGGTATGTAGAGTCTATATTCAATGGTAGTTAGGTATGTAGAGTCTATATTCAATGGTAGTTAGGTATGTAGAGTCTATATTCAATGGTAGTTAGGTATGTAGAGTCTATATTCAATGGTAGTTAGGTATGTAGAGTCTATATTCAATGGTAGGTAGGTATGTAGAGTCTATATTCAATGGTAGGTAGGTATGTAGACACTATATTCAATGGTAGGTAGGTATGTAGAGTCTATATTCAATGGTAGTTAGGTATGTAGACACTATATTCAATGGTAGGTAGGTATGTAGAGTCTATATTCAATGGTAGTTAGGTATGTAGAGTCTATATTCAATGGTAGGTAGGTATGTAGACACTATATTCAATGGTAGGTAGGTATGTAGAGTCTATATTCAATGGTAGTTAGGTATGTAGAGTCTATATTCAATGGTAGTTAGGTATGTAGAGTCTATATTCAATGGTAGTTAGGTATGTAGAGTCTATATTCAATGGTAGTTAGGTATGTAGAGTCTATATTCAATGGTAGGTAGGTATGTAGAGTCATGGGCGCCCGCAGGGGGGGGCAAGGGGGGGCACTTGCCCCCCCCCTGGAAAAGTGCCCCCCCCCCCCCCGATTGATAGATAAAAAAAAAAATTTGGACTAAAATAGACAAAAAAAAATAATTCAAACATTTATAATTAATTGTAACAACTGTGACTCCTTCCATTGTCATATCGATCTCATTATCATTGGGGATTAATCAGGTATACCACATTGATAATTGAGATAGTGAAGCCTTGAGTTAGTTTGATTTTCGGAAAACGCGAGAATACAAAAGTAGCCAAAATTTCATCGACTTGTTACCTTGCCGTATGCCTTACTAGTTTTGCTAACATTACCAGCAACAACATGTACGGTGGAGCGATCGTTCAGCACATTCGTCGGCATTTTTCGTCTCGGGAGACGATTCATTTCCCTTGCAAGCCCTCATTTGGCTAAAGAGACCAATCCTGGACGTACAGGCACGGTCACACTGGCAGCAGTTGAATGTAGCGGAGTGGATCACATTTTTCTCCACCACCTTTTTCCTGGCGCGCTCCTCTCCCGCAAGCCTGAAACCTTCTTTGATTCCTGCCCTCCAAGTGGGCCTATCCTGCGCCATGATCTCCCCACTGTTTGGGTCAATTTGGAGTTGTTTCATATCTCTTTTGCAGACATCCGCAAATCTCAGTTTTGGACTTCCAGCAGGTCTCTGTCCCGAAGCTAACGTTCCATATAGAATGTCCTGTGGAAGTCGACCCTGTGGCATTCGGCGTACATGACCTAGCCAGCTGAGACGTCTGTTACTGAGAGTATTACGGATGTCTTGACACTCTGCTCTTCGTAGGACCTCTGCGTTTGAAACCCTGTCCTGCCAACTTATATCTAAAACGAGTCTGAGACACCTAAGGTAAAAGGTGTTCAGTTTTCTCTCCTCCCAGGAATATGTGCTCCATGTCTCACAGCCGTACAGCAGGGTAATCAGAACGCATGTTCGATAAACTGGCGACTTAGTGGAGCGTGTGAGCAGTGAGTTCATCCAGACTTTTTTTTTTTCGTTAAATCTTGCCATAGTGCCCATGGCTTTAGCTATTCTACTATTAATCTCCCCATCTAGGAGAACACTGCTTGAGATTTTGGCTTTGAGCCTGTTTAGATTGAAGAGCTTTCCAGATCTGCTTGTGTGAAGGTAGACACGAGAAGAATATTCCAAACAAGGTGGGTGCAAGTACGCAGTCTTGTTTAACACCGCTGCGGACTTCAAAGGGCTCTGATTAAACTTCACTGTGCACCTGGTTTTCTAAGAAAAAACAATCAATGAAAGAGAGCAGTTTTGGAGGGAATCCTATTTTTGCCAGGAGTTTGAGGAGTCCACTTCTGCTGACCATATCAAATGCTTTAGTGAGATCAACGAAAGCAATGTATAATGGCTTATTCATCTCGCGGAACCTCTCTTGTAGCAGTCGAATGGAGGAGATCATGTCTATAGTGGATAAGTCGCTTCTGAAACCGCACTGAGACTCTGGATAGACTCTAGATGACACCACCTGCAGCCTTGATAGTGCCTCTTGCAAGGATCTTACCAACTATGCTCAAGAGGGAGATTCCTGTCTTTTTGCAGTCGCTGCGGTCCATTTGTTCTTATATAATGTAACGAAATCTGCTAAATGGCTGTGTGACGCGTCTTGGTAAATATGGTGTGCGGCTGGCTGGTCCTATTGTTGGTTCACCGGACTGTCAACCCTGCTGACCGTTTACTTTCGCCCTAACACATGTTAATACAGTTTTACCGAGATGTCCTATAATCAGTTTGAATCCTTTAAAATTAATGTCCAAGTTATCGTTAAATGGTATAGATACGTAGTAATCATACAAACTGAGTAGTTATTGTAATGCTTCAAAATATACATATAAATTCTTTAGTCATATAATATTTACATAATTTTCAAATACATTTTACAGTTTGATCATTTTAAAGTTATAAATGTAAGCCATTTATTCTTTTTTATAAAAAGAAAAAATAAAGAAATATTAGCTCAAATGAAACGAAATAATTATCTCCCTTTAATTAACTAATGTTTCTACGTTTGATTCAATAGTGTTGCCGAACAAGTTCTGTTTTGTGATATAACAAATTTTACTGATTATTATTATTTCTTTATATACATTCAACATTGTGGTATTCATAACAAGATTAAATTATTAGAGGATTAAAATAATTTACGTTAAACAGTTGTAAATAAACATTTCCTGCATTAGCCTAATTGTTTTGTCCATTTAAGGAGTTTATATTTAAAACATTAATAATTACAGAAATTACATGATATAGTGCTATTAAATAAGTCTCTTATATTTCTAAATTAATAATACAAATAAATTTGTTTTAGAATTAATGATAGGCCTATATATGTTTAATTAATATTAAGTTGGGGGGGGGGCGGTGAGCGGTAAGATTTTAAAAGGGTGCGGTGAGCCGAAAAAGGTTGAAAACCTATGGCTTAGATCCACAATGTCAGATGAACGTCTGTCAAGATTGTGCATGTTGTTAGTACACAGAGACAAAGTGAACAGCAACAAAAAAGAGTTTATGGACAAAATTGTAGATATGTTTGGTAGCGATAACAGACGACTCCAGTTCTTGTTTAAATAATACATTTTATTTTAAATTTACGTTGTAATATTGTTTGTTTGAAGTAAGTTTTTTTGTATGGTTTACGTCTATTATATACATATATTGTGCTAATAAAAAAATTGTTGCTTCAGTATGCCCTTCATTACTACAGTGTACTACAAATACTTCAGTGTTCTGTCCGTTCGTTCACCATACAAATGCGCTCAGTAAATTAAAAGTACATTAAAACATTACTAAAAATATTTTGCCCCCCCCTAGAAAATTTTCTGCGGGCGCCCATGTGTAGAGTCTATATTCAATGGTAGGTAGGTATGTAGAGTCTATATTCAATGGTAGGTAGGTATGTAGACACTATATTCAATGGTAGGTAGGTATGTATGTGCTCTATATTCAATGGTAGGTAGACCTAGTCTATGTATGTTCTACATACTTTTTAGTTTGAAAGAAGGACTTTTCCAAAATTAGGTTAGAGAGTTCAAAAAACAAATTTAAAAAAAAACTACTTCAATAGATTCCACTAGTTTAATGATAAGTAAATATATTTGTGTACAGTTGTGTACACGTGTACACCTCTAGTGTATGGTGTATGTACCTATAGTGTACCTGGCATGCACTCAACAGCGACACCTAAACTATTCACCCGCTACCGATCAACCAAACCGTCGTCGATAAAGTCTTCAGAAAGGAATTTGATTTATAAAGCCCAATGACGTCATTAGATCTTCAAGCCCCCCCCCACTCCACCTTTTCGCCTTCTCCTCCACCCCTATTGGTCTATATCTACCACGTGATCCACTCGTGATCGTACTTACACGTATTTCGTTTTCTTCATTTTAAAATATCGATCAATAAATTTTTATTATTATTATCGAACTTTAAGAGGCCATTGATTCTTCTATTAGTAAATCATTGAGCTTTTTTTTTAAAAAAAGATTATAGATATATTTTTTTAAAGAGAAAGAGAGAGAGAAAGAGAGAGAGAGAGAGAGAGAGAGAGAGAGAGAGAGAGAGAAAGAGAGAGAGAGAAAGAGGGCGAGAGAGAGAGAGTTTGGTGTTAAAAGGGTTAAATTCTTTTACAATTATAAAGGCTGAGTGTCATTAAAATAAAGTTAAACTTTGATTAAATTGCAGTTATCCGTTTGGTGAACAGCCAAGAGTTGTTATTTCTCTCCCTTTCATATGCCAGTTTTGGTTGATTTAATGTTGAGTGTGGACAATTGGGGTGAATTTAAATATCTATTAGACACATAAATAGAGGCCAAATATTTGAATATGTATTTATCTATAGAAAACACCCACGCAGGCACTCGTAAAGAGAACAACTAGAAATTTGGAAATATCAATGTAAATGTTAACAGACAACCCCTTTCTCTCTCTCTGTCTCTCTCTGTCTCTCTCTGTCTCTCTCTCTCTCTCGCTCTCTATGTCTCTCTCTCTGTATGTACGCATGTGTGAGTATTTGTGTTTGTGTATGTTTGTAGATATGTGAATATGTAATACATTACTGTGTTAGCAAATCATATATTGATTCGATAAAGTAGACATCGAAAAACAGAGAGACGCATTTAGACACACAGTGACTTAGAGAGACATAGACAAACATAAATCTCAGAGACACTGAGAGACACAGAGAGACACAGAGAGAGCATACTTTGAAAAAACACACAAACTTGTGCTACAAAAAATACAACAAACACACATACTCGAAAACACAGCGAACACAAACAAATACAAACACAACGCAAAAACACACAAAAATACACACACACAAACGCACACAAACATACATTCACACAAACGCACACAAAAATACACACACACAAACGCACACAAACATACATTCACACAAACGCACACAAAAATACACACACACAAACGCACACAAACATACATTCACACAAACACAGTCACATCTAAAAACAATGAAATAAACAAACCCATCTTTTATCGTGCATATAGTTTTATACTAAGCCCCCAAGAATTTGCCGGTAGTTTCTATTTCATATCAACCGTCTCCCGTTATATCAATACGTCAGTTTTGTTTATTTAAACTTTTCCCTCAAAGCATTGATCAGTATTAGGCTAAGAAGCCCGACTTGTCAATATCATTCTTTTATTCTCTATGCCTCTATGGGAAAAATTGAAAGCTATCATTACAGAACCTACTGTGTTTTTTTTAACAAGCAAATCTGCTTCTCTACAGTCTTTCTGAAAGACACCTTGAAATTGAATTTTTTTTTCATAAGTGTGGGATACGCTTCATCGGTCACAATCCTAGAACACAGTGTATTGAAAATAAAACATTGGTTCTAATCCGTATTCAATTGCTTATATGGATTCAATTAGTTGAAATTTCTTTTTTTTTTTTTGTTTGTGTTGGAAATAAGTGCTCTAAGGTGCATGCCATTACAATGCTAGTACGGTGGAATGCAACGACTTATTGTAAAAAAAAAATGATATAAATGCAACCAATGCTGACGTCATTGGATATACAATTCAATGCGTCATGATGGACTGGAACATTGGATATACAATTCTATGCGTCATGATGGACTGGAACATTGGATATACAATTCAATGCGTCATGATGGACTGGAACATTGGATATACAATTCAATGCGTCATGATGGACTGGAACATTGGATATACAATTCTATGCGTCATGATGGACTGGAACATTGGATATACAATTCAATGCGTCATGATGGACTGGAACATTGGATATACAATTCAATGCGTCATGATGGACTGGAACATTGGATATACAATTCAATGCGTCATGATGGACTGGAACATTGGATATACAATTCAATGCGTCATGATGGACTGGAACATTGGATATACAATTCAATGCGTCATGATGGACTGGAACATTGGATATACAATTCAATGCGTCATGATGGACTGGAACATTGGATATACAATTCAATGCGTCATGATGGACTGGAACATTGGATATACAATTCAATGCGTCATGATGGACTGGAACATATTACCATCATTGAAGGACAGGGTGGCTCATTGTTGATTCTTTTAAATAATAAATTAATAAAAAAAAACTAAGTTTATGTTTAGTTTATATTTTGATATATTAAAATAAATATAAGTGATATCATACCTTATGACTTTAAACACTAAAAGTTTGCGCATCCTTTTTTTTCTAGCTTTGGCCCGCAAAAAAAAACATAAAAAGATAACTCGCTTAGTTTCGGCTACATTGTGTCGTTTTCATTCTATTTATTTCGTAAAAACGAACATATCCGAAAAGTTCTTTTACTTCCGTCTCTTCCAGTAGAGACAGCCATGTTTTACGTAAAATTTTCTTCGACTCGCAAATTGGTTGAAGGTATTAGTAACTATTCCAAAGGCTATGATGCCGAAAATTTGATAGAATATATTGTTAGTCGCAACAAGTCTGCTGCCCAAGTTTCAGCTCCATTGGATGACGGGAAGTTGTCGAAAAATCGATGTAAAGTTTTACAAGCAAGCAAGCAACCAACCAGCCAAGCAGACAGACAGACAGTACGAGTTAAAAGAAAGAGAGTAAAAAATATGTTGACATGATACTTAGGCAGGCAGAGAGAAGATAGAAAGATAGATAGATATATAGGTAGATAAATAAATAGATAGATAGATAGATAGATAGATAGATAGGTAGATAGATAGATAGATAGATAGATAGATAGATAGATAGATAGATAGATAGATAGATAGATAGATAGATAGATAGATAGATAGATAGATAGATAGATAGATAGATAGATAGATAGATAGATAGATAGGCTTTTTACTGACAGGTTATTTGATTTTCACAAAATGTAAAACTTTTTATTGTCGCCGTTCACATCTTAATATAGACTCTATTTATTCTGTAACCTTACTACCGCATTCTAAATAAACGTATAGGCTTATAGAAGACTATATAAATAAACGTATAGGCTTATAGAAGACTATATAAATAAATAATAACAATTATATTTGTATAGCGCTGCCAACAAATTATAATGTAAGCTCAGAGCGCATTTAACATTGAGCAACAAACAAAACACGAATATAATTATCTAGGCTAAAAAATATAAAGCTAATTAATAATTTAAAGCTTTACAAATATTGGGACAAAGCAAATAAATGTAGCATTAAGCGACCTAGTATACAAGTAAAACAGTAGGGGGCTAAACATGTTTAACGAAGGTAAATATTAAAATAATGTGTTTTTAAGTGACGATACAACTTGTTGGTTTGAGTTGAATGGGAAGTAGATTCCATACTTTTATGCCTAATGTATCTTAGTTGTTTACCTGGGCGTGGTTACCTATGTTATCACTACATAAATTGTCACCTAATTAAAAAAATGTCCAAATTTGTCAGATTTCTGCACTTAATTGACCCGATAATATTCTTGCTGCAACGCTGGCAAAGTTGATGTTCAGTTTTAATTCATAAAGCAAAATGTTTGCAAAAAAAAAAATGTTAGACGTACGCCTATGTTCCAGCGGTGGAGCCTTTCTTTGAGATCGGAGGGAATGAAATTGGCAAAATGTCATGGTGAAGGGGTTAGCTGAAGAGAAAACATAATATGTGGGGGGGGGGGGGGGGAGAAAGAAAAATGTCTGAAGATAAGGTGTTGGTAGGGAAGGAGGAGAGGGGGGAGTAATGTCATTGATGACATGATTGAGTTGTCTTTCCTTGATTGGTTTTTGTTTTTGTTTAGAATGGTGCTTTGTATGCGCACTTGTCGATCTTATTACAAGATAAGAGAACAAGGTATGTATGGATAGAGAGAGTTGGTGAGAGTGGGGATGGGGGGCTGGAGACGTGAGGAGAGACAGAACAAAGAGAGAAAGTTGTAATGTACTGGAAGATGTGGAGAGAAAAAGGGGAGAGAAAGTGAGAAACAGAGAAAAATCGGGAGAAAGAGAAAGCAAGAGTGAAGATAGAGAGACGAAAAGATGGGGAGAGATGAAGAGAAAAGGGGCTAGCGAGATGAACTACAACAAAGATGTCCTGTGAAAGAAAACTTATAGCCACACCCTTAGTAGAGAATGACCTTTGGCCTTAGCATAAATTATGTTTTCTTTAATAAGCGCTTTATAAAAAATACATAATATTTGTATAACCTCTGCAGACACTGTTCCCACTATTAACATATTATTCTTATGGCCTGTATCGTTTTAAATCGAGGTTGTACATTTGAAGTCGAGGCTGCGCGTTACAAATCGAGACTGCTCGTTTGTTTTTTTGTTTTTCCAAAATGAGGTTGCACCTTTTCCACGAGTGGTCCTACTACTTTCTTTCAGTCCCAGAGATTATCGAAAGTAAAATCGATCTCGTGACCTACTTTCTTGTGTTTTTTTTAACTTTAAAGTACTTTATTACCAGTTATCACATGTTCCACCCCATTTGGGTGTAGCCAAAAATATCCAGATAGTTGACCTCTTTAATTCGCTTGTTGTTGTTTGTCGAGATTGTGTTTGTTTGTGGTTGTTTGTTTATTTCCATATAGGCATTGGGTCATATCGTGCCGCGTTTGAGCCAGTAGTGGAAGAAACTAACAGCTTCTCATGTTCCACTGGCCCAGTTGAAACTAATCTATTCCTATTAGTTTTTGGCATTTCCGTGCGGCTGACATATCCTTCATGAATAGTACAGTGAATAGCCATATCACGTTACAAGCTAATGAAACTAGAATTGGGTTTTTAAACTTAAATATAGTATACTGTTCCCTGCTTTTAAGGTTAAGGTTTGTTTTGTTTTCTAACTACTTCTCTATGTTATATAGTTGTTGTTTTTTATCTGAAAATGGGGGCCATGGGGGTGGGAGCAAAACTAGAATAACACTTACGTTTGTGAGCCGAATTTGTTAAACGTTTATTGATGAGTGAAGAATAAAACTTTTTTTTTCGACAATAATGAGCCGTATTTAATCATACGAGGAGCCGGATGTGACCCACAGGCTTTGAAATTGACACCAATGATTTCGACTAAACATGCCATTGTTAGAGAACGTCGAATCTGCTATTATAGGCGTTTATCCAGTCGTGTTTGTCAAGTAAGACGCAATTTCCATTGATTGTCTATTCCAGGGGTCGGCAACTTTTTGATAATAATGTGCCCAAGTAGGATTTCTAATTCATTCAGCGTGCCAAAAGTCTGTATCCTGTTCTAGCACTCAGTTTCTTGTAGAAAAGACTTGAATTGCCATTTTGGAGTTCTTCCGCGTGCCTTTGAAAATTCACTGTGCGTGCCAAGTCTGGCACGCTTTCCGTAGGTTACCAACCCCTGGTCTATGATTTTGGCGTAGCAGGGCCAACCAACCATACTGTCCACGGCATACCACGGGATTGTGTGGTTAACACAACTCTCGATCCTTCTCTTCCTTCTCCCAACACGTGTATGGTAAACATCAGATCTTGATCGACCCAAGAGCGTACCTTTTAGCCCCCCCCCCCCCCCGGGGTAAAGCCCACCAGCTTTATCGGGTATGTGTGAGTAGGAAATGATGAGCCCCCCCCCCCCCCCAGCGGACGCTGGACAATCTCAGCTCCAGTGTTATTTAAGATTACACCCTATGTATCCCTGTATGGTGGTCTGTCATTTCGTCCTTTTGTTTCGCACTGGAAATACGGAAAGAGACCACTGCGCCCACTGCGTCCACTGTGTCCACCATCGGCCGTCAAAATGTTATTGTGTCACGAATATTTACTCCGGTATTAAGTGTGGAGGGAGGTTGTGGGGCTAAGGGTGTGTGTGTGTGTGTGTATGTGTGTGTGTGTCTGTGTCCAGTTCTCTTCCAACGGTAGAGGTGGACCTTTGCCGTGTGCGATGATGCCCCGTGGGGTTTTCCTAAAGGTCAAAAGTAGGACCAGTGCAACCAGCAAAGAAAAAAAGAAAAATGACTCATTTAGCGGTCATTAACTTTGGTCATTTTGTGCTTGGTCACATAGGTTTGGACAATTCTAATTATAGCAACAAGCAATGAGAAAAAAAATTTAAGACATTGTGAAAACGTGAGATGAAATACAAATTTCATTTAGATATATATTATTTACATTGAGTCGTTTTTAAACATAATTAATTGTCTTATAACTTTTCTTTATTTGATGTCATGTGGTCTATAAATCTAGTTGTATGTGCAATACATCGAATCTAAGATTATAATATCGTTGACATTGTATAGTACAATTTCCCTTCAATTGTTCAGTTCTATTGGCTTGAAAGTTGAAAGCTATTAAGACTAAAACTATTGTAATTTGCTTGATTATGTTTAAGTGGAGAGGGGGGGGAGTTCTTGTCCATTTATTAATTTATTTCCCTTTAAATACCGAGGACGTCATATCGACGTCATAAATAAATAAATAAATAAATGGTACAAATATGCAAAGTCAGCAAATATTTATCTTTAAAAAACCTGCGGTAGTTAAAATTCGCAGGACCCACCGCAGAAGTCCGGACAAAGGAGGACGGCATGTCCTCCTTTTCAGCCTAATGTCCTCCGTCCGGCAGGCAGAGCTTTAAAATTATTATTTTTTAATTGGGCTTTTTAATTATTTAATGTTTTGTAAATTCTAAAGAATAATCTAGAAAAGCACAAAATACAATGAATAAAGAAATGATCATGTGTACAGGTATAAAGAAATGATCATGTGTACAGGTATAAAGAAATGATCACGTGTACAGGTATAAAGAAATGATCACGTGTACAGGTATAAAGAAATGATCATGTGTACAGGTATAAAGAAATGATCACGTGTACAGGTAGAAAGAAATGATCACGTGAACAGGTAGAAAGAAATGATCACGTGTACAGGTATAAAGAAATGATCACGTGTACCGGTATAAAGAAATGAGCATGTGTACAGGTATAAAGAAATGATCACGTGTACAGGTATAAAGAAATGATCACGTGTACAGGTATAAAGAAATGATCATGTGTACAGGTATAAAGAAATGATCACGTTTACAGGTATAAAGAAATGATAATGTGTACAGGTATAAAGAAATGATCATGTGTACAGGTATAAAGAAATGATCATGTGTACAGGTATAAAGAAATGATCACGTGTACAGGTATAAAGAAATGATCACGTGTACAGGTATAAAGAAATGATCATGTGTACAGGTATAAAGAAATGATCACGTGTACAGTTATAAAGAAATGATCATGTGTACAGGTATAAAGAAATGATCATGTGTACAGGTATAAAGAAATGATCATGTGTACAGGTATAAAGAAATGATCATGTGTACAGGTATAAAGAAATGATCACGTGTACAGGTATAAAGAAATGATCACGTGTACAGGTATAAAGAAATGATCATGTGTACAGGTATAAAGAAATGATCACGTGTACAGGTATAAAGAAATGATCATGTGTACAGGTATAAAGAAATGATCACGTGTACAGGTATAAAGAAATGATCATGTGTACAGGTATAAAGAAATGATCATGTGTACAGGTATAAAGAAATGATCACGTGTACAGGTATAAAGAAATGATCACGTGTACAGGTATAAAGAAATGATCACGTGTACAGGTATAAAGAAATGATCATGTGTACAGGTATAAAGAAATGATCATGTGTACAGGTATAAAGAATGAAGATTGTTTTGAAAGAATCTTAGCACAAACTGTAAAGTTCATTATCAAAGTTGCCCAAATGCAGGCTATTTAATTTAATTTTTACTTGGTCGGCAGTAAAGTATTCTTCGGACCTAACTGATGATAGGGCTGACGAAGCAGCGTTCCCCAGTTTCTGTTGCCACGGCATAGGAGGGGATGTGTGGTCAGCACAATGCTCAGCCGCCTTTACTTTACCCCAACTAGTGTCAGGTACCCATCAGAGCTGGGTAGACTCAGGGACACCCTCAATTTCCAGGAAAGAATCCTAGCTTGCACCAGGATTCGAACCCAGACCTTCGGATCGCCAGTCGAACGCCACCGTACCCCTTAACGGTGGACAATTATTGGCAGCTGTTAAAAAAAGTGTGGGTTGCATCAGAAACGAATTTATATGGATCACTCCATACGTCCTCCTTTGTCCTCGTTTTTGACTCACTGTGTCCTCCTTTGTCCTCGTTTTTTGACTCACTGAGTCCTCCTTTGTCCTCGTTTTTGACTCACTGAGTCCTCCTTTGTCCTCGTTTTTTGACTCACTGAGTCCTCCTTTGTCCTCGTTTTTTGACTCACTGAGTCCTCCTTTGTCCTCGTTTTTTGACTCACTGAGTCCTCCTTTGTCCTCGTTTTTTGACTCACTGAGTCCTCCTTTGTCCTCGTTTTTTGACTCACTGAGTCCTCCTTTGTCCTCGTTTTTTGACTCACTGAGTCCTCCTTTGTCCTCATTTTTTGACTCACTGAGTCCTCCTTTGTCCTCGTTTTTTGACTCACTGAGTCCTCCTTTGTCGTCGTTTTTTGACTCACTGAGTCCTCCTTTGTCCTCGTTTTTTGACTCACTGAGTCCTCCTTTGTCCTCGTTTTTTGACTCACGGAGTCCTCCTTTGTCCTCGTTTTTTGACTCACTGAGTCCTCCTTTGTCCTCGTTTTTTGACTCACTGAGTCCTCCTTTGTCCTCGTTTTTTGACTCACTGAGTCCTCCTTTGTCCTCGTTTTTTTACTCACTGAGTCCTCCTTTGTCCTCGTTTTTTGACTCACTGAGTCCTCCTTTGTCCTCGTTTTTTGACTCACTGAGTCCTCCTTTGTCCTCGTTTTTTGACTCACTGAGTCCTCCTTTGTCCTCGTTTTTGACTCACTGAGTCCTCCTTTGTCCTCGTTTTTTGACTCACTGAGTCCTCCTTTGTCCTCGTTTTTTGACTCGCTGTGTCCTCCTTCGTGCTCATTTTTTGTCTCTCTTTGTCATCCGTTTGATACTTATGTATCTGGCAACCAAACAAATACTCTAAATATGACATGACTTTCTTATATACTTCTATGGGTAGTCCCCAGTTAATGCTTGAATTTTCATTGCAGTGTTTGTGACTGACTGTCTGACAATATTTTGGGTTTTATTTTTTTGTAGTGTAATACTATTAACTGGAAGAATGCAACGAGTCAGGTTCGATCGGTTTAAAACATTACATAGACGCTAACAGGAACAGCTGACCGTTGAACAATACTAATCCACATTCAAGCGCAACCGGAACTCTACACGAATACAATAACTAATTACCGAAAGACACAATAATAATAACTAAGTAACGAAACATTCTCACTACACTTTTATTTATTTAAAATCAACCAATTCAGTTGCACACTTGATATTTTCGGGAAATCGAGAGTAAGTGTGTTTACATTTTCCTTGATATCATCTAGATGTCTATAACATACAAATAAACGAATATAGAATTATTATTTTATTTAGAAATACAAGACATATTATATGTGCTCATATATGAGAGAAGATAAGCCGTTCAATACGTATGTCTATAGTTAGTGATATTTTGTTTGTGGTGAATACAGGCTTTTATAAAGCTTGTTGGGTGAAGTAGATTAGAAAATGATAAGGAGAACGTTGATGAATATGAATAATAGAAATGAGAAAGGAATGTTCTTTGATATGGAGAAAAATAGAAGGGAAACAAAAAGACAAGGAGTTAATTATGACTTTTGGACTGATAGTTTATATGTATTATTTGACTGATAGTTTATATGTATTATTTGACTGATAGTTTATATGTATTATTTGACTGATAGTTTATATGTATTATTTGGACTGATAGTTTATATGTATTATTTGGACTGATAGTTTATATGTATTATTTGGACTGATAGTTTATATGTATTATTTGGACTGATAGTTTATATGACTTTTGGACTGATAGTTTATATGTATTATTTGACTGATAGTTTATATGTATTATTTGGACTGATAGTTTATATGTATTATTTGACTGATAGTTTATATGTATTATTTGACTGATAGTTTATATGTATTATTGGACTGATAGTTTATATGTATTATTTGGACTGATAGTTTATATGTATTATTTGACTGATAGTTTATATGTATTATTTGGACTGATAGTTTATATGTATTATTTGACTGATAGTTTATATGTATTATTTGACTGATAGTTTTTATGTATTATTTGGACTGATAGTTTATATGTATTATTTGACTGATAGTTTATATGTATTATTTGACTGATAGTTTATATGTATTATTTGGACTGATAGTTTATATGTATTATTTGACTGATAGTTTATATGTATTATTTGGACTGATAGTTTATATGTATTATTTGACTGATAGTTTATATGTATTATTTGACTGATAGTTTATATGTATTATTTGACTGATAGTTTATATGTATTATTTGACTGCCTTTACTTTACAAATAGTGTCATTGATTTAATAGAGAAAGGTTGCAGGAGTGAAAACAACAATAGGTGTGCTTGTGGCGGGAATGGGACAAATGTAAAGAGAAAAATAAGAGACGAAAAACTAGGATATTGGTTAGGTTAGGATTAGGTTATGGTTAGGTTAGGGTTATAAGATGATACACGTTGAGAACTTATCTTGCCCCATGTACTGAAGGCCGTTTCCAAGATTGACATAAAACCTAATATCACCCAATTGTTTGTGTCGTGTGCAGCGATTCTAAGTAAAATAAAAAGTTCTGAAGCGCATATTTCATAGAAAAGTACAATATTTTACTTGAGCATGGCGCCACAGTGTCACAGTCATATGTCTTAACTATTTACTCTTTCAACGTAATGAAACATAAATTGTCAGTTAAGGTTTCTTATTTAACTTACGGGAGAATTTATAGCTACCTTATTACCCCCACCCCACCGCCACCCCCAAACCAACTATTTTCTTTATCTAGATCCTAGATATACGTGTTTTCTAATTCATATGGCCATAAACCAGTGGCCGTAGACCAGTATCCGTAGACCAGTATCCGTAGACCAGTATCCGTAGACCAGTATCCGTAGACCAGACTCCGTAGACCAGTATCCTTAGACCAGTATTCGTCGACCGGTGGCCGTAAATTAGTTGCCGTAGACCAGTGACCATAGACCATTGGCCGTAGACCAGTGGCCGTAGACCAGTGGCCGTAGACTAGTGGCCGTAGTCCAGTATCCGTAGACCAGTAGCCGTAGACCAGCGGCCTCACAACCATTATTGAACCATCAGCTTTCATTTGCCACTTCAGCTATACGTCTTACACTTTTTGTAGATCTTTTTTATTTTCCTGAAGTTTTTGAAAAATTTATGATTACAAAGGTCGTGTTCCCTTGTTCAATTGTTTACTTATTTCTACTGCGTTAGGCAGAAATTTAATATAACTGGAAGGTGGAGGGGGGAATTGCAACATTGCAATAAATGACAGGGGTGGTCTGGGTGGAGTTGTCCGCGACAAAACGATAGCATGATGTTTCCTCCGATGCCCTTATAATCTTTTGTTCGGTGCTGGAATGGCTGTCATGTCCATGAAAAGGTTAAAGAGGTGCAATTTGAAATAAAAAGTTTCAACCAACAGTGTTAGGTTCCGTTAAGAACAACTTAGATGATCTTCTAAACATCACAGTGCATTTATTGACTCACCCTCCATTGGCTCTATTGACCCATGCACTCACCCTCCATTGGCTCTATTGACCCATGCACTCACTCTCCATTGGCTCTATTGCCCCATGCACTCACCCTCCATTGGCTCTATTGCCCCATGCACTCACTCTCCATTGGCTCTATTGCCCCATGCACTCACCCTCCATTGGCTCTATTGACCCATGCACTCACCCTCCATTGGCTCTATTGCCCCATGCACTCACTCTCCATTGGCTCTATTGCCCCATGCACTCACCCTCCATTGGATCTATTGCCCCATGCACTCACCCTCCATTGGCTCTATTGCCCCATGCACTCACCCTCCATTGGCTCTATTGCCCCATGCACTCACCCTCCATTGGCTCTATTGCCCCATGCACTCACCCTCCATTGGCTCTATTGCCCCATGCACTCACCCTCCATTGGCTCTATTGCCCCATGCACTCACCCTCCATTGGCTCTATTGCACTATGTTGGTTTTGTTTTGTTCTTTGTTCTTTTTTTTTATCAGTTTTTTAAAACCTTTTTTTTATCTTACTTTGTTGTTCACCTGTTGAATAGAGTTCCAGACGTGGAGGGGGGGGGTCTTTAGGCTTTGCAATTATTTCTTTATACCCGACTCTTATTTTACTAACATCCCATATGAAGTGAAGGTGTTATATTTACATTTAGAAAGCTTTGTTAAATAAGCGTTCAATTTATTTGGCGTTTATGCCTCCCCCCCCCCTGACTAAACCGATCCAACCTAGAAAATACGATACAGTTTGAGCACATCTGTGATTATATATTGATTGATTTCAGCGACAGCATTGGGTATGTATGTGTGGGGGGGGGGCAAAGGGCAAGACGGATCTGGCTGGTTTGACCTGTTTCGGTCGACTGGCGGTCACTCAGATTCCACCGTCTACTTAGGTCAACGTGACTGTCGTGCGTGCCTCCCGGTGTTAAGTTTACATTATCTACGTTTCTCTTGTCAGCTAGTTGCCAGGTTAAAGGTCACCTCGCTATAAACCCCGACGAGACGATAGTATTACCCTCACCCCAGCCCCTTGTCCTTTTTAATTAAAAACATCTCACCGCCCCAGCGCCCCCTACTTTAGTTCTACCCCCGTCCGTTTTTTTAAAGATATTTCAATTGTCAGAGTTACGTACCATTGAACCGGAAATACTATCAAATTAAAATTCAAGATCGGAACAAAAGATCCCGAAACGAAATTTGAAACCGCTGACGTCACGGACAATGTCCGATATGTTTTGTAATGACGTCATTTGGAGTACGTTTAAGGGTACCGTAATACAATAATATAGACCAAGATTGTTAAAATATAGCCTGAATACGGATTTCAATAAAATATATATATATACATATATTTGCATATATCTTATCTACGTCATTACAGACGATCCATTTATAAAGAAGATTATTGCGTCCTACTCACATCCGTGGCTTGAGTCTAGCCCTACTTTTCTATTAGTGTTTTACATGTTGTTAAGTTACTGGTTTTCCTCGTTTGTTCAGACAACCCATACCATGCTCGGATGCCACTCGAGAAGAAAGAGTACTTATATGCATTTGTTCACGCATAAAGGATAAGGAAAGTGTTTTTGTCTTTATGTTTATCTATGACATATTGTCTTTGTGCTGTATTTCTAAATTAGTGTTTAATGCCTTATGTATTATTATACTACTTTACTCTTTGCCCTTCTGCCCTTTAGTGTTTCTAGGTTTAGTGATTTAACTATTGGTGTTACTCTTGTCAGTTGTGAATATTCACTTGTAATGAATCTTTCAGCTCTTTTCTGAATTAGTTATAATTTGTAAATAATTTCGTTAGTTGATGGGTCCCATACAGATAATGCATATTCTAGTGTATGTTTAACTAATGTCAGATAGCAGTTTGTCCCATACAGATGATGTATATTCTAGTGTATGTTTAACTAATGTCAGATAGCATTTTACTTTTATGTTCTTATTACATTTGTAAAACTTTGTTAATCTAACTGTATTATTAAAGACCAAGTCAAGACCTTTTTCTCAAAGGGACGAGATTTCGAATTGACAAGTCTTAATTAGGTGTGACCTTTTGATCTGGGATGATCGTGAACTTCCGGTGAAATTTACCGCCATTTTCGTAAACAAAAGCCATGCTTTCGGTGCTGTTTGACAATAATTGATTTCAACATCGACAGCCAGTTCTGGTCTTTTAGAAATATATAACGTCTACAAGATTAGTTCTGAGGATTCCGTTTTTAACATCAAAAGTGAGTAGGCGATAATTAATACTCAAAGTGTTAGTCGCGTTATGCTAAATGTAGCTTTTGTTTATAAAATAAGTTAGTCAAGAGTTGCGTCCTTGGTAATTAAAAAAACACAATGCGGAGATTCATAAAAAAAAAAACAACGATACGAAAATTCTTTTGCATCAAGCAATTAGTTTGGGATTATAAATAGGTGATTCTTCAAATCTGACATTCACAATCCGTCGTTTTCTTTAGGCGCCATCTTTTGGAAATGAAATAAAATTTAATTCTCTACATATTTTCGTACAACCAGTAACATAGCACACATAAATGTCGAAATCCTTTCTCTGACGTCATTTTCCTATGTTGCCGGTAATAAAAACATCTCAAATGGCTACGAGATTTGGATTTTTCTTCCGAAATAAACACACATTTAAGTGCAAATAATGAACTAATTACTTCAAAGATATCTTTGCTATTAAGTATAAATGATTTTTTATTAACATTCAGATACTGAATACACTACTTACTATCAAAATCAAATGTTAACTTAATTTTGATAAAAAGCTTTTCACTTGGTCTTTAATAAAAATATGCCGGTAACATTTTTTTATAAAGTTGTCTAGTGTTGCGCACTGTGTCTATACAATATATAGCAAACACTTTTAGTTGGGTTTTCCCGATTTAAATTTTAGCACTGCGAGAAACGTGTTTAAAAGGAAGTAATTTAAATAATGTAGGGCCTAACTATATGTTGGGTTTAACCAATCATTGACGTGTATAGATAGATATACAGGAAGACATCCTACAGGGACATTTGTTGGAAATTGCGACCAATACTAATTATTAATTAGCTTTATACTTTTATCTTTGTTGCTCAAAGTTAAATGCGCTCTGAGCTTACATTAAGTTTGTTGGCAGCGTTATACAAATAGATTATTATTATTACTGTTAAGTACTTCGGGGAAATGATGCTTGAGCAGTAGTATGGTATCTTTTCACCTTCAGCTGACGAAGTAATAAATGAGGCAATAACAGACAGACAGATAGACGGATAGACGGATAGATAGACAGATAGACGGGTAGACAGGTAGACAGATAGACAGGTAGACAGGTAGACAGGTAGACAGGTAGACAGGTAGACAGGTAGACAGGTAGACAGGTAGACAGGTAGACAGGTAGACAGGTAGACAGGTAGACAGGTAGACAGGTAGACAGGTAGACAGGTAGACAGGTAGACAGGTAGACAGGTAGACAGGTAGACAGGTAGACAGGTAGACAGGTAGACAGGTAGACAGGTAAACAGGTAGACAGGTAGACAGATTGTATTGACGTATAGACGGATAGACGGATAGACGGATAGAAAGAGAGATTGATATATTTATAGATAGATAGATAGAGAGAGAGAGAGAGATATAGATAGATAGATAGAGAGAGAGAGAGAGAGATATAGATAGATAGATAGAGAGAGAGAGAGAGAGATATAGATAGATAGATAGAGAGAGAGAGAGAGAGAGAGAGAGAGAGAGATAGATAGCAGTGCTTTTTTTTGACGGTACGCACCGGTACGACGTACCCTCACCTTTTTCCATGTGGGGAAAAAATTATTACTTTTCTTGTATTTTAACGTTTATTTTTAATTTATTATATTATTAATTTATTGAATTATTTTATAATTGCGCGCAATAAGAATTAAAATATAAAATGCGAAACTGCTTTAAAAGTTAGGCAATCCATCACTGAGTACCGGCACCTATTTTTTAATTTAAAAAAAGCACTGGATGGATAGATAGATAGATAGATAGATAGATAGATAGATAGATAGATAGATAGATAGATAGATATAGATAGATATAGATAGATAGATATAGATAGATAAATAGATAGATAGATAGATAGATAGATAGATAGATAGATGGATAGATAGATAGATAGATAGATAGATAGATAGATATAGATCGATCGATAGATAGATAGATAGATAGATAGATAGATAGATATAGATAGATAGATAGATATAGATAGATAGATAGATAGATAGATAGATAGATAGATAGATAGATAGATAGATAGATAGATAGATAGATAGATAGATAGATAGATAGATAGATAGATAGATATAGATAGATAGATAGATAGATAGATAGATAGATAGATAGATAGATAGATAGATAGATAGATAGATAGATAGATAGATAGATAGATAGATAGATAGATAGATAGATAGATAGATAGATAGATTATATCTCATCAATGTATAATTTTCAAGTCTTGTCCAGGCTTGTACATATATTCAATATCCAGATAGATCTACCTAGCATCTAACACATTCTGTCGGTGACTTCAAATTTGCGCTGCAAGCGGGTGATCTGCTCACTTAGCATGTAGCCCATGACTCAAAACGTTCGATGGACCAACGGCGTCACGGTTCATCAAACCCGCACTTTTGAAGCTGATAGCCTAGGTATATGGCAGATCACAGCGATCGTGTCCTCCATTAATGAGACTGATCAAAGATATGCACGGATCAACGCTCGCGTTGTTTGGGGGACGTGGAGAAGATACAATTGATTAGGGCATGCAATTTGAAATTTTGCTTATCTATGCATAAACTATAGCAGAAAATAATAAACTAATACAGAAAACAATATAGTTTACACTGAAGGTCTTAATTGTTAGTAAGATGCTTACATCAGTTTTATTGGCCATGTTATAGGAGGAGATTATGTTCGCCACTCAAAGATTAGCGTTCTTTTTAACAAACATTTGAAGGGTTATAAGGTTTTGTTTTAAAGTAAAGAATCTCCGTCGGATTGATCCATTGTAACAGTGAAACAATAACTTACTAGAAGATTGTGTGGCCAGCAAAATACCAGGACGCCTTTACTTTTTCGCCCCCTAGAATCAGGTACCATCCAGACACTCCAGACCCGGAATAGAATCCGAGCGCGCGCCGCGCCCCAACAGACTTTTGCTGCCCAATTTTAAAGGTAGGCTACCCTGGGATCTGAGGAGAACTGGAGTGCCACCGGGAGAAATGAACATTCAGACTTTGTTATACCATCAGAATCACAAAGTTGTATGTCACTGATACGTCACTGTTACGTCACTGTTACGTACAGTCTTTGTATTTCTTTCTTGTTTTTTGTTTTGTTTATTACTTTATGCCTACAGAGTAAGTGGAGATGGAAATGGTTCTTGGCTCAAGGAGAAAGACAAAAATATCTCCAGAAATTTGTTTTGATGATTACAAATTAATGCAAACAATTGTCCACTGCGTTACTGTGACGATGTAGGAGTTGGAGTTCAAATCCTGATATAAGAAAATTGTAATTTTTTTTTTCTAAAGTCTGAAAGTATTAATATAACCAGCTTGGTGTAACTTTTGAGCTGGCCACACAATCCCCATTAGGCTCAAATAATTTAATTCTACTAGTAACACTATATGTAAAAAAAAAATCTATTTTAAGAACATGTCCTACATACATTGATCAGAGACTGAACAGTTGATCAATTTGATTGTATTACAGACTCGATGGGGGAGTGACACGTCATGACTACAGGTAGAAATGGTGTCCACTGGTGCGTTAATCCGTGACACCCGTTAGACAGGTGGAAGTGTTACTTCCTCAGTTTATTGGGGAAAACCGAAGTTGAAAATCTGAATTCTCGTTACTGGGAGCAATCATCTCTGCTGGACAGTCTGGAGGAAATCTGTTCAATCTGTAGAGACAGATTCTGAGTGGGTGTAGGCGTGGGAGTGTGTGGGTGTGTGTGTGCAGGGCGTTTGTGTGTGGGAACGTGGGTAATGGTGTGTTTGTGTGGGTGATGGTGTGTTTGTGTGTGGGTGTTTGTGTACTCTGCACAGTAGGACTAATGCTTTCAGATTCAACAAACCTTAGGTGAGGACATCTGACAAATCTTCACCACCTAGACGTGATGACGTGAAAATTGGATCACGCACCGTGAACTTGTTAGCGTGCGTCACTTACAGCCCATCTCGCGACTTTTACAATAACATATAACACAACAAAAACACTTTATGCCAAAGTAATTTGATAACTATAACATTCTAGTAAGAAAGAATGTCTGGGATTCACTCTTCAGAATTCAGCTTTACGTACACTCCTTAGTTAGCATGTGTTTTTAAATCCTTTTTATTAACTTCGAAAATCATTCTATATTTCAATGTTTGTGCCGGCCGACCCGCTCTTTGGAAGGCTAATTGACCCACTTCATGTTAGTCTATCAAGCTGAAACTCGGTACATAAACGTGTTTCATTTAACGAGACATTCTTTAAAGATTTCAGCCCAACCCCTGCACCCCAACCAATAAATATCAGATTTTAAATGGGTTTTATTAAATCACACTTTATGGTGCACATTTTAAAATCCTTAATAAACGCCATTGACATACAGCATTTATATAACCTTCGCTGTTTATGGACCGGACATGCAACAATTCAAATATGCACGGTCCATTAAGCTTCAATTTATTTTTAAGTTTTGAAAAGTTAATAAAAAAGGAATAAAAGTTACAGATCTATTAACTGATCTTTTCCTGTGTTTCTTACTTTGTGAGTATTGAAGATCAAAATGTTGGAAATAATAATGTAGAACAAAAGTGTATAGTCTATAAAGGATTATATACGTAACTAGTTTATTTATTTAAAAGGTAAAACTGTGATACTGTTCACGCAAATAATTTTGGCGGCCAATTTCATGTTATTCTATTCAGTTTTAAAATGATTATGCGACCTGTACACACCACAAACAAACGTTTTACTTTTGTAGGCCGATTATATATAGATACAAATAATGCATTTGTAACAAGTGTCTTCTGTTGCTTATATCAAAGTAGACAGTATCGGTATCATTTACTACAAGGAAATTTGAGGCGTCCAGTTTTGACACTATCTTTTCGCGGGAATTTGAAATGCAATTAAGACATCCAAACATAATTAAAAATAATATGGGTACTTTTTAAATGTAAAAAAACAAACAAAAAATTCCATTTTGTTTTCACTGGCGGAACTGCAGAGTATCTCTGTGTGTGTGTGTGTGTGTGTGTGTGTGTGTGTGTGTGTGTGTGTGTGTGTGTGTGTGTGTGTGTGTGTGTGTTTAGCTCTGGTGGGTGGGGCTTCTTACAATAACAGAAAATGTAGAGTGCGGATATGATTTGTATTGGCCACAGAGTCCCATAAACTGGTGATCCATGATTTTTAGACCTTTTTGTTTTGCTACAACTTTCAATGCAAACAGTTTTGCCTCATGGACTTTCAAGGTTTTTATTTAAAATAATTTAATACACGTTGCCATCGTTGTATTTTTTCCAAGTGACGCAATGATGACGTCAGCGTGTATGTTTGTGTGTGTGCGAGTGTGTGTGTGTGTGTAGATAGATGTGTTCGCGTGTTTGGTTATATTTAGTAACCATGAATTCATTTCATTTCGTCACAATGGAGCATTTTTCTACTTTTGTCACAACCCATTCACGTTTTATGTCACAACCCATTCACGTTTTATGTCACAACCCATTCACGTTTTATGTCACAACCCATTCACGTTTTATGTCACAACCCATTCACGTTTTATGTCACAACCCATTCACGTTTTATGTCACAACCCATTCACGTTTTATGTCACAACCCATTCACGTTTTATGTCACAACCCATTCACGTTTTATGTCACAACCCATTCACGTTTTATGTCACAACCCATTCACGTTTTATGTCACAACCCATTCACGTTTTATGTCACAACCCATTCACGTTTTATGTCACAACCCATTCACGTTTTATGTCACAACCCATTCACGTTTTATGTCACAACCCATTCACGTTTTATGTCACAACCCATTCACGTTTTATGTCACAACCCATTCACGTTTTATGCAATGCACACTAAAAAAACAACTCAATTTACATGTAACGTTTATATACGCACACAAATGTTCTTAAATTCTCGGACACTGGTCAGAAAGTAATGGAAAAAAGGGAGGGTTGAATGAGTAGGGGCGGGGGCGAGGGGAAGTACCACATTCCGTTCCTCTTTAACTCCATCTCATCTCTCCCCCTCTACCGTTCATCCCCCCCCCCTTGTCCATTGAAATGTTTTCCTCTCACCCCATGAGAGGTTGTCTGAAAAAAGCCTGGTCATTATTCAAGGAAGTTTTGACAGAGCTGGCCTTGCACCTTCTGCAATTAGCGCGCCATTGGGATTTCCCGCAGAACCTCAGCCGACTGGGTACTTCTAGGTAATTGGTCCGGCAAGCTTTGATTACAGGGAGGCAGAGCCGGGTTTGTGTATGTGGGGGGGGGGCAAGTAGGGGAAGCGGCTGGGGTGCGGGGCGGATGGACTGAAATGGGGGTTTGGGGGCGTCACGGCCATGTTGGTGTAACGCCATTTCTGAATGAAAAGAAAGCTAGAAAGAGGGGGAGGATGGAGAAAGCTAGGTCAAGCGTGGCGTCAAAGGGGTGTAAGGGAGAGTCAATAGAGTGCCATAAAATTCCGTCCATTTTTTTAGTTTTTAAAAAGGAATTTTTTTTTAGTCCGACGTGTTTTCTGAAGCAGAAAAAAAGAATGATGGTCTGGCGAACAGAAGTAAGGCTAGAACTTCAATTTATTGCTACGTGGCCTTCAACGTTTGGTCACATTTCACACACACACACACACCTTGTACACACTCATACACACACGCGTCTTAAAGAAAACAGACGGATATAGAGATTTTTAAAAAGGTGTTATTTAGCCTTTGGTGCTGTCCTGAAGAGCATAAAGATGAATATTCAACTCGTGTGGTCAGGAGACCAGTTTGGACTGTCCAGTTTTCACTTTTTTTTTATGCCCTTCTGTCACTTTTTATATTGTATGGGAGTCTCTCTTCCTTTTTTCTTCGGTGGAAATGTTCTACAGGTGTGTGTGTGGGGGGGAGGGGGGTATCTTTCTATCTGTCCAGCTTTTAGATCATTTTGTACCAAAAAACTATTGACCCTATCTTACCACAGGACTAATTGACCCTATCTTACCACAGGACTAATTGACCCTATCTTACCACAGGACTAATGACTTCTGACTGTAGAATAACTGAAGATTTCTAACCAAAGGGCTTCTGGACTTTTTTTTTAACATAGGACTTCTGACCGTCTAAGAACATAGGACTAGGGCCTTTTCTGAAAATAGGACTAATGAACTTCTCTGAACATATGACTAATGAACTTTTCTAAACATAGAACTAATGATCTTAATAGGACTAATGAACTTTTCTGAACATAGGACTAATGACTTTTTATGAACATAGGACTATTGAACTTTACTGAACATATGACTAATTACATTTTCTGAACATAGGACTGATGGCCTTTTCGATAATAGAACTAATGACCTTTTATGAACATAGGACTAATGAACTTTTCTGAACATACGACTAATGACCTTTTATGGCATTTCCGGAAAATGTTATTTCTCTGTATGTCAGTCTTTATCTATCTGTATGTCTTTATGTGACTATAAATCTATCTATCTACTTCTTCCGTTGTCCTATTTAATTATCTGACGGTTATCTGTCTATCTATATGTCGATTACTCTATCTATTTAACAATTAATCTATGTATCTAACTATCTATATATCTACTAATCTCCCATTTGTCTATCTGTCCATCAGGGTATGTGTTTGATTATTGATTTGCCTACCGTTCTATCTGTCCATCAGTCTATCTACCCATGTTACCTGACTGTTTATCTGACCGTCTTTTTTACTTTTTTTTTTGTTTGTCTGTCCATCCACCTAACTCTATTTGTCTGTAATGTTATATGTATAATATAGGCGTTGTTTCCTGTCTGTCGGGGGAAAAAATGGACACCGCCAGTGACATTGTCAGGAGAATTGCTTAGCGGGAACTGCAACTGACTGTACCATCTGTTGTTCTTGTCTACACTGAGTAACCGTTTTAAAAAACAAGTTTCATTATTGTAAGGACGCGGTGGCGTGCCGAAGATCCTGGGTTCAAACCCTGGTGAAGGCTAGGATCCGTTCTCGAGTCTGGAGAAAGTCTCTGAGTCTACCCAGCTCTGATGGGTACCTGACATAGTAGTTAGGGAAAAGTAAAGTTGGCTGTGCATTGAGTTGGCAACAGAAACTTCTAGAATGCCGTGGCCATAGAAACTTGTTAACTCTCCGTCACGGTCCCTATGGATAAATTGATCTGACAAGAACACTTTACTTTACTTGTTCCTTATTGTGACATTTAGACAAGAACACTTTACTTTACTTGTTCCTTATTGTGACATTTAGACAAGAACACTTTACTTTACTTGTTCCTTATTGTGACATTTACCCGTCTTATGACAAAAACACTTTACTTTACTTGTTCCTTATTGTGACATTTAGACAAGAACACTTTACTTTACTTGTTCCTTATTGTGACATTTACCCGTCTTATGACAAAAACACTTTACTTTACTTGTTCCTTATTGTGACATTTAGACAAGAACACTTTACTTTACTTGTTCCTTATTGTGACATTTACACGTCTTATGACAAGAACACTTTACTTTACTTGTTCCTTATTTTGACATTTAGACAAGAACACTTTACTTGTTTCTTATTGTGACATTTAGACAAGAACACTTTACTTTACTTGTTTCTTATTGTGACATTTATACAAGAACACTTTACTTTACTTGTTTCTTATTGTGACATTTAGACAAGAACACTTTACTTTACTTGTTTCTTATTGTGACATTTAGACAAGAACACTTTACTTTACTTGTTTCTTATTGTGACATTTAGACAAGAACACTTTACTTTACTTGTTTCTTATTGTGACATTTAGACAAGAACACTTTACTTGTTTCTTATTTTGACATTTAGACAAGAACACTTTACTTTACTTGTTTCTTATTGTGGCATTTAGACAAGAACACTTTACTTAACTTGTTTCTTATTGTGACATTTAGACAAGAACACTTTACTTTACTTGTTTCTTATTGTGGCATTTAGACATAAACACTTTACTTTACTTGTTCCTTATTGTGACATTTAGACAAGAACACTTTACTTTACTTGTTCCTTATTGTGACATTTAGACATAAACACTTTACTTTACTTGTTCCTTATTGTGACATTTAGACAAGAACACTTTACTTTACTTGTTCCTTATTGTGACATTTAGACATAAACACTTTACTTTACTTGTTTCTTATTGTGACATTTAGACAAGAACACTTTACTTTACTTGTTCCTTATTGTGACATTTAGACAAGAACACTTTACTTTACTTGTTCCTTATTGTGACATTTAGACATAAACACTTTACTTTACTTGTTCCTTATTGTGACATATAGACGTCTTCAATACTTCTATTTACCATAACTACATTTATTAATATTTATTGAACTCTTGAACCAGGACTTTGTCTGATCCTGAAATAAATAAGAATAATATTCTTTAAACAAGTTCCAACAATGTAGATTATATATCAGACGACAATACTGTCACTATTGGGCGTCAAATTCACGGGTAACGGGAGAAAATACATACAGTTGTAACGCAAAAAAAGAAAATGTAGGCCTCTATAATAATATGAAAAATTGTGAATATAGTTATCTAATGTTGATATCTAGGGCAGGATTAAACAAAGCAGGTGCTTACAATTTCAAGAGTATAGGTACATCAGGAAATTTCTCTTTAGCAGGAATTTGCTATAATCGATATGGTGCAATATTGTAAATGGTGACAGCTAAACACGACTGTTTAGATTTATTTATGCACAACAATGGGCAGGGAATACAAGAACATAATGACTATAAATAAAATATGACAGTAGATTTAGGAACAGAAAGACGACATAGAACAAAGGAACAGGATGACTACATAGTACAAATGAACAGAATAACTCAATAGAACAAATGAACAGAATGACTTCTTTTGCCTTCTCGTCCTTGAGGCGCCGATTATCGACGTCTCTGGTCCTTCCTAGGACATAGGCCGAACAGAATGACTACATATAAAAAACGAACATAATCTACTACATAGAACAAAGGAACAGAATGACTGCATAGAACAAAGGAACAGAATGGCTGCATAGAACAAAGGAACAGAATGGCTGCATAGAACATAGATCAGTAGATAGGGACAGAATATCCAGTTGGAACATGAGGAATTTATTAATAGCCTGAAATAAATGAGAACGTATCCCCCCAAAATTGACTAATGTTTTAATTTCAGGCTCCCTCATGGAAAGAAGGACGGTTTTCAAATGTTCACTGGCCCACTGGGGCACTTCAAGTCACGAGCTTTCCTTGGGCTGACCATGAGGGCGAAAATGTAACAATTTTATCTGGTGGTCCGTTGAGGGGGGGTTTAGACCCCTGCCATGGTAAAACTAACTAGCGTGGATGTAATCCCAGGCTGACCACATAATGCGTATATCCATTTGGATTGGAGGGGAAATAGGCTTGGTCAGATAACATCCGGTTGGCCGCCAGCTATAATTGTGCGCAATCAACTTGCCAGGACGGACTTTATCGCATGAATTATCCGGAGAAATCAAGCAGGTCCGAAATGACCGTTGGGGGCTTGGGGGGGGGGGGGGAGGGTTCACATGATGGGCCAGCGAATCATTCATAGGTAGATAGATAGACCAAAAGGACGGGCACATATATTCAATACATACATAGCCTACATATAGAGTTGGATCTGTCTATCTATTCGAAACCAAAGACGGGTAACCAGGTAGACCTGATGATGCCATTAGGTTTTCTCCCCCCCCCCCCTTTCCCCCTTAATAAAGAAAAACAATTAAAATCTAACTAGACCCAGGGGTCGGGAACCTTTTTGTCTTAGAGGGCCATGGATACCACATATATTGAAAAGTAATTCTGTGAGAACCATACATTATGTTTAATACTAAAAATTCAAGTAAATGTGTGCATTTTGTGTAATTTCAACACTAAAAGTACAATAATTATGTCTCTGAATTCTTCTGATGCTGAGCTGCAGTAGACTTTAGCTCATTTGTAGAATGAAATATTGATATAAAATTAATATGTAGATCAAAAAGTGTAAAAAAAAAACATTTTTTTATAATAATCGAACATTTGTCTGCGAGCCAGATGCAGCCATCAAAAGAGCCACATCTGGCTCACGAGCCATTGGTTCCCGACCCCTGAACTAGACCCATGGCAGATAGATAAATAGATAAAGTCAATGATAAAAAAATTACTGAATTAAATAAATAAATATTAGACAAATAGTTAAACAGATAGACGGAAAGATAAAAAAAAATGTTTTTCTATTTGAGAGGTCGGCAACCTACGCAACGCCTGCCACATCTGGCACACATACGATTTTCAAAGGGACGCGGAAGACTCCCTAAACGGTAATTCAAGACTCGACCACAAGAAATTGAGAGCTAAAGCATGAAGACTTTTAGACTGTCGGCACGCTGAATGAATTCTAAATCGCACCTTGGCACTAAGTTGGCACGCTGAATGAATTCTAAATCGCACCTTGGCACGCTATTATCAAAAGGTTGCCAGCCCCTGGAATCTAGAGTTTATATTTTTTTGTTATATAGACAGACTGACAGACATATAGACAGACTGACAGACATATAGACAGACTGACAGACATATAGACAGACTGACATACATACAGACAGACTGACAGACATATAGACAGACTGACAGACATATAGACAGACTGACAGACATATAGACAGACAGACATACATATAGACAGACTGACAGACATATAGACAGACTGACAGACATATAGACAGACTGACAGACATATAGACAGACTGACAGACATATAGACAGACTGAAAGACATATAGACAGACTGACAGACATATAGACAGACTGACAGACATATAGACAGACTGACAGACATATAGACAGACTGACAGACATATAGACAGACTGACAGACATATAGACAGACTGACAGACATATAGACAGACTGACAGACATATAGACAGACTGACAGACATATAGACAGACTGACAGACATATAGACAGACTGACATACATATAGACAGACTGACATACATATAGACAGACTGACAGACATATAGACAGACTGACAGACATATAGACAGACTGACAGACATATAGACAGACTGACAGACATATAGACAGACTGACAGACATATAGACAGACTGACAGACATATAGACAGACTGACAGACATATAGACAGACTGACAGACATATAGACAGACTGACAGACATATAGACAGACTGACAGACATATAGACAGACTGACAGACATATAGACAGACTGACAGACATATAGACAGACTGACAGACATATAGACAGACTGACAGACATATAGACAGACTGACAGACATATAGACAGACTGACAGACATATAGACAGACTGACAGACATATAGACAGACTGACAGACATATAGACAGACTGACAGACATATAGACAGACTGACAGACATATAGACAGACTGACAGACATATAGACAGACTGACAGACATATAGACAGACTGACAGACATATAGACAGACTGACAGACATATAGACAGACTGACAGACATATAGACAGACTGACAGACATATAGACAGACTGACAGACATATAGACAGACTGATAGACATATAGACAGACTGACAGACATATAGACAGACTGATAGACATATAGACAGACGGGTAGACAAAAGAATTAACAGAATGATAGACAGACAGAACGACAGTTTGACAGGCAAAAAGACGCAGAGATAGAGAGAGAGAGATAGGCCTATGGCTATATGGATACAAAGACACATGGATACATGGACTCATACATGAATAGATTAAGTGATTAGTTGATTAAATAGCTATTTCAAGAGTGTTACCTTGTATGTGTGTGTGTCTGTGTGTGTCTCAGTGTGTTTAACCATGTGTGTGTCTGAGTGTGTCTCAGTGTGTTTAACCGTGTGTGTGTGTGTGTCTGAGTGTGTCTCAGTGTGTTTAATCGTGTGTGTGTGTGTCTCTGTGTGTTTAACCGTGTGTGTGTCTGAGTGTGTCTCAGTGTGTTTAACCGTGTGTGTGTGTCTCAGTGTGTCTGTGTATTTACGCGTACCTTAGCTCAATAGAAGCCAGGAAGTGTCAAGATACGGATAAACACGCATCACTACAATTAGATTTCTCTCAGAGTTGGCAACATCTGGACCCCCCCCCACCCCCTTCCCTGTTTCCCTGGGCATGAGCTAGACACTTGCCCAGCATACATATTCATCCATTGAAATCATCGACGACCCTAGCTGCGTACCGACGCAACTCCTGGCCATGATTTAGGGGCCTACATCCAGGTGTTATGTCACGGGTGTTTCCTGTTGCGTCCCAGACAGTCATAGAAACAGAGACCACACCGACCTCTAATGACCGTGCGTGAGCCGAGGAACGATGGAGTTTGTTGTGGTCAATCCCGGGATAGCAAATGTGTCAATGGGTACGCTCGTAAAATGTCACGATGACATTGGTAGTAATGGCTCTCGGAGGCTTAGCTCCAGACTTTAGGAATGGCCGTATCGAAAGACTTGGTGTTCTGGAGGTTGTCACTGCGTGCTCTGACGGGCACCTAACATCAGGTGTTGTGGGTTAGGGGGGGGGGGGAGAAGATTAAAGTGGATGTCTATAGTTATAGCAATAATATAGTCTACCTTCTTTATATAAGCTACCTTCTGCAGGAAAGCAAATTTACTGGCTCGCAAATCTAAGACGAAAACTTCAGTTTAGATTATCATCATGTACTAATGCCAAAGACCTATAATAGTTTGTACTCTACAATCGATTAGCACCAGGCCTAGAGTATGGACGTCACTGTGTTACAAATATATACACAATTGTATAATAATTCATATATTTTACATGTTACATAATACATAGAAGTGTATAGGAGATATAAATCATATTTATGCGCGAAGTAGAAGTATTTTAAAAAGTCATGTAAAATATATAATAAGTTTGTTTAATATATTCAAATTATTACATAAGATATACGAATTCTAAATTAGAAATACAGCACAATAACAATGCTTTACAATGCTCGAATAAACATAAGGACAAAACATTGTTCTTATTCCTTTTGCGAGAACAAATGCATATAAGTACTCTTTATTCCCGAGTGGCATCCGGGCATGGAATAGGTTACCTGAACAAACAGGAAAACCAGCAACTTAACATCATTTAAGACACTAATAGAAATACAGAGCTAGAGTCAAACCACGGAATAGCGTGGGACGCAATAATCTACTTTATAGAAGGAACATTTGTATTGTATAAGATAAGATAACGATTTGGAAATAGGATGTCCACTACTATAATTTTTAATCACTTCCATCATAATATAGAAGTGTCAACCAAAATCCACGGGGTAAACAGCCTGTGTTTAACTCTCATGTGACACACATTCAAAATTTGTTTAATGACGGCTTTTAATGTGCACAATCATTACAATCGCCCTTTATCTGTTGAAACGTTATCTAGTCCAATCAGATTTCTCTTTCCGCAATGAATGGGTTAATTTTATATTTAGAATTTAAAAAAAGGGACAGCCGTCATACTTGAATACAAAACCTGCGTAAAGATAATGATAAGGGCACCTATTCAGCTAGGGGCGCTGGGGGCGAGTGTTGGGGATACACTGTCTAGTTCCCATGCAATTAGTGAGCAGACTGTGTGTTGACCCCTCCATGGTTTGTGTCATACATACACGTCCGTGGCCTTTTCGTGCCCATTCACACACACACACACACAGACAGACACACACACTCACAGACACACACACGGACACAGAACCTCACGCGCATGTAATATTCACGGAACGATGTCATTATAATGGTAATGTAAGGTGAGTGACGAGAATGCGTTGCTAGCCAGTCTCTGGACCAGTAGATTGCAGTGTTATCAGGCGTCAGCTGTGGGGCTTTTTATTGTCTCTGTTGGTAGGCGGTGGGAAGGTCAACGCTGGCCTGGATACAGTGCGTCGGCTAATTAATGCAGATGACCATAAACAAGTTCTTCTGGTCAGCCAATTGAGCGTTACATAATTATTATTATAACACCCAGAAATGATCGGACAGATTTTCACCCACGAATAGAAGACATGTGGATAGTTGGATAGGTGGATAGTTGGATAGGTGGATAGTTGGATAGGTGGATTCAGTAGATGGAATGTTTTGGTGATTGATAGGACAAAGTGTAAGTGAAGATAAACGTTACGTATTTACGTTAGTGTGTGGAAGCCTTAACATATATTATAGTATATATCATTTTACTGCTATTATATACATTCACTCTTATTTCTCCTGCTAACTGTTGTTACGCCTCTAGCAAATTTGGTCAAATCGCGTATTCAAGTGTTTGTTCCTCTCACCTCCTTTAAATGTTCTGTAATGTTAACTATATACCATTGGCGTACCAATACAAGTATTGTCTTATGCCATAGTCGTATCTATACAAGTATTGTCATATAACATAGGCGTATCTATACAAATATTGTCATATAACATAGGCGTATCTATACAAGTATTGTCATATAACATAGGCGTATCTATACAAGTATTGTCATATAACATAGGCGTATCTATACAAATATTGTCATATAACATAGGCGTATCTATACAAATATTGTCATATAACATAGGCGTATCTATACAAATATTGTCATATAACATAGGCGTATCTATACAAATATTGTCATATAACATAGGCGTATCTATACAAGTATTGTCATATAACATAGGCGTATCTATACAAATATTGTCATATAACATAGGCGTATCTATACAAATATTGTCATATAACATAGGCGTATCTATACAAGTATTGTCATATAACATAGGCGTATCTATACAAATATTGTCATATAACATAGTCGTATCTATACAAATATTGTCATATAACATAGGCGTATCTATACAAATATTGTCATATAACATAGGCGTATCTATACAAGTATTGTCATATAACATAGGCGTATCTATACAAATATTGTCATATAACATAGGCGTATCTATACAAATATTGTCATATAACATAGGCGTATCTATACAAATATTGTCATATAACATAGGCGTATCTATACAAATATTGTCATATAACATAGTCGTATCTATACAAATATTGTCATATAACATAGGCGTATCTATACAAATATTGTCATATAACATAGGCGTATCTATACAAATATTGTCATATAACATAGTCGTATCTATACAAATATTGTCATATAACATAGGCGTATCTATACAAATATTGTCATATAACATAGTCGTATCTATACAAATATTGTCTTATAACATAGGCGTATCTATACAAGTATTGTCATATAACATAGTCGTATCTATACAAATATTGTCATATAACATAGGCGTATCTATACAAATATTGTCATATAACATAGGCGTATCTATACAAATATTGTCATATAACATAGTCGTATCTATACAAATATTGTCATATAACATAGTCGTATCTATACAAATATTGTCATATAACATAGTCGTATCTATACAAATATTGTCATATAACATAGTCGTATCTATACAAATATTGTCTTATAACATAGGCGTATCTATACAAGTATTGTCATATAACATAGTCGTATCTATACAAATATTGTCATATAACATAGGCGTATCTATACAAATATTGTCATATAACATAGGCGTATCTATACAAATATTGTCATATAACATAGTTGTATCTATACAAATATTGTCTTATAACATAGTCGTATCTAAATGAGTATAGACAAACAAATAAACAAAGAGGAACAAAGAGGAACAAAGAGGAACAAAGAGCAGATGTTAAAATGTTTTTAATTTAGTAAAATAACATTTGCCCATCCTTTAGACGCCAGAAATCTGTTGAGTACTTCTCTTCCAACCACTTGTCTCCCCCGGGGATGAAAGAATTATTTTTTTGCAGGACTATAACGGTGTTCCCTTTAGAAGTGACATCTTTGTGTGGTCAGTAGTGGTCAGTCAACAAAATCTGTGTGTCCATCTTTCACCTTGTAGCAGGGGGGTTTTTGGGGCAGGGGAGGGGGAAACACATAATTTGCCGTGGCAGCCTTGGTGTCAGGGATGTTTTTTTTTTTACTTCAGCTCAGTTGGGGCCATAAGAATGCCCCCCCCTCTCTCCCTCACACACAAATCCATCTAAAAAAAACGAAAGAAAATGGAAAAAAAGATGGCCGTCCGTTGAATGGGATCTTTAGCATCAGCCCTCGCCCTTTGTGTGTTTTGCCCTCGAGGGCGCTGGCTACGTAATCGGGAGGGGGGGGGCTCGTGTATGCGGCACCCAGGAAACGTCACTATTAAAAAAAAACTACCCAAGGTACTGGATGGGGAGAATGAGGGTAGTGGTCAAGAAATGGATGGCCGAGCTCAGAGTGGCGTTTTCTTTTGAAAGCTATAGAAGCAATGTAAAGAACTGGAGATTTTTTTTTCCTTTAAGTTAATGTTGTTTGTTTTGTTTGTAGACGCCTGCCTCCCCCATTGATTCTAATCTGAAACAAGGAATTCAGTTTCAAAGAATATCGGAAGTATGGAACAGTTGTGGCGTTGAGGAAAGTGTGGGGGTAGGAGCGGATTACGGGAGACAGGTCACCACCTCCCCACCCCCGCGATATTTTTAAGGGTTAGGTGAATGGTGAACGTGGTTCAGTTTTGCATTAGCCCCCCCTCCCTCTCCCAACCACCCCATTCATAGACTCAGCCATAGGTCTAAGCAGGATTCATCGTCCGTTGGTGGGGGCGGGGGGGGGGGGGGGAAGCGGGACGGCATCAGTAAAGGGAGGTGATGGAGAGCAATAATACAAGGACCATAACTCTCCATACACTAATCTAATTTCGAAATAAAATTAAAATATACTAAATCCCCCTTCCAACACTCACCCACCCCTAAACAACAACCCAACAAGTTAAAAAGAAAACTATTTCGTGGCTGATACAAAAATGAGTATAGTGCCTAGCAAATGGAAAGGGTTTATTTCTCTTCCTTTTGTCATCACTACATTGACATTGGAACTAAAACTGGAGAATAGAAATCCAAGTTCTGAGTCTCATTTGTATTTTTTTCCCCTACTGTTGTTCGTATAGTTGAGTTGAGTAATGCTACTGACTTTATTTCATGTTTCAGTGATGTCATACCTTCCGTTACCTGTAACAAACATTTCCCTATCTTTGAGTCGGGACAGGCGGGTGGAGAAAGGGATACAGGGGGCACTAAGAAGGTGTGCCCCTCCCCCTCCCACTCACTCACTCCCTACCTTAATGCTTTTAACCAAAAACCAGAAATAGAATGTGAATTTTCCTTTTTGTGGCCACAGAAACTGGTTAACGCTGCGTCCTATGATCAGTTTGGTACTTTACTTTTTTAAGAAAGGTGTATATGAAATACTTCAGGAGCAATCAGGCCGCTACCCCAGTCGACGCCCCGACTCCCCCCCCCCTCCGTTCATGCTCCTATCTTAACGTTCAGATGAACGTCTGAACAAAAAAAAACAAACAACTGATTGTCCACATACAATAGTTTGACTTATCGTTATTTGTATATTTCTCTGTGTCTACATTCCACACAAGAATACAAGACCAGTGAATGAGATAGATCAAGACAGGAAGAAATTGATGTCCAATGTAAATCAACCAACATGTTTACAAACAACTAAACTACTTCAAAATTCTATTTAAAAAAAAAATATTATTATCGCAAATTAAAAAATACAAAGGTGGGACTGGCTCCACTGGAGAGTATTTCTAGAGACAATCCAGAATGAACAAAGAAAAGGGGGACCCATTACCAAATTCTATTGAAATTGACAGTTAAAGAACCGGTGTAGATGAAATGTAAAGTTTGAAGATACATCATGTAACAGCCTGGACATCCGAAGAATAAAATTTGAACGCTTTTCATCAGTCTGGGTGGAAAGTTGATTGTGTGGCCTTACAAAGGCTTCTAAGATCACACTGGAAGACAATTGAAAGTAAAGTATCTATTTTAAAACATGTCGATGAAGCATCGTTCATCAGTTACAATGACCACGGTATGCAAGCGGATTGTGTAGCTAGCTCAAGGGCCGTCCGACAGTTGTTCCACTAAAACTAGATGTGTAGACTAAGGGATCTTGCAATATTCAGCATCGATTTGAACCCCAGACTTTCATATAAAAATACCAGAAGTTTAAACATATAATATATATATGAATTCTGTACAAATTCTATATATTATTATATTCTCTATTCTATATTCTCTAAAATATCTATAAATTGTATAAAAATTGTATTGTTACTTTTGGCAAAGTTGTCAAAAACTCAAAACTTTTTTCCTTTTTCATTCCATTTTGTTTTTATTGAAAAGAAAAGAGGAGCGTGTGAAAGGCCCATGACATAACGCCCCTTCGGGCTTACCTTTACCCTGCGCCCCATCCTTTCCTTTTAGTCAATCCCCCGAGCTCCCTGTCGTTAAATTGTTTTTATTTCCGCTTACAATTCTATCCAATCACATCCCTCGCCGGTATGTGGTCACGTGATGGTATTTACGTCACCTAGGGTGAGCCCACCTATTGGGCTAATTCCTCTAATTCATCACCAACTTCCCACATCCCATGACGGCATAAAGGTTTCGAACCCCTGGTCTACACACCATCTGGGCTAATGGCCGTCAGGCAAGAGGTCTGTGACAGCGTGACTCCCCCCCTCCCCCAATTCCATGGCAGAGACAAAGTATATCAAATATCATTACAGGGGCGGATCATATATAGAAACACTGGCACAAAAAAATAGTTTCGTTTTTCTTTCTCCCCACCCCCCCCACCCTTCTTTACTTGTTACAACGTCGCAATGATGAGTCCGCCCCCATGAGGGCAGCGCCCCGCTGCACGCCATGTAAGAGGGATAAGGTGGCGCCCTCCAAGTACTCGTTACGTCCACTAATTGCAAACATGCCAAAGAGCTGGTTGGAAGGGGAGAAGTGCCTTGTTAAGCCAACACTCGGTAAAATAGAAAGTTGTTGACGAGAAGGAAATACAAACACTAACACTTGTTCAGTACCTTTGACTTTACCTCACCCCCCCCCCGCACCCAGTTCTAAACTCTCCCCACCCCACACTCCACCAACCCCTCCCAAACACTTACTATTAGAGCCAATTTGTTTGGTATTCTCTTCATTGATGGTTTTCAGATGACCACAACTTCTGTATTCTTATGTAGGATTTAATATGTCAAGGTCTTTAACTCGATAGACTGTAGTGTAGACAGTAACTAAAGTTAAATTTATTATATATTATTTATATATACAATGTAAAATAAAGTACCCTTTGGACAGGGTTGGTGAAGAAGCGTTCACCAGTTTATGTGTCCACGGCATACTAGGGGATGTGTGGCCAGCACAATGCCCAGACGCTTTTACTTTACCCCAACTAATGTCAGGTATCTATCAGAGCTGGGTAGACTCAGTAAGTAAAGTACCCTTCGGACCAAAGTGATCATAGGGCTGGTGAAGCAGCGTTCACCAGTTTCTGTGGCCACGGCATACAAGGGGATGTGTGGCCAGCACAATGCCCAGCCGCCTTTACTTTACAGAGCTGGGTAGACTCAGGGACACCCTCAAGTCCTGGGAAAAAAATCCCGGCTTCACCAGGATTTGAACCCAGGACCCTCGGATCGCCAGTCGAACGCGCTGCCGCTCGGCTACCGTGCCCCTAGGGTAGACTCAGTAACACCCTTCAAGTCCCGGGAAAAAATCCTAGCCTCCACCAGGATTCGAACCCAGAACCTTCTGATCGCCTGTCGAACGTGCTGCCGCTCGGCGACCGTTCTCCATTATGTATATGTATCAGGGTTATATTATGTTTGTTTGTTTAATTTTGAGTAAATGACCAACCGACCCAAAACTCACATTTCCAGTCATACAAATCCAACCACACCTACACTCCCCTCTCCTCATCTTAGCCCTCCCCCTTTTCGCCACAAAGTATAGCCTTTTTTTTTTTTTTTTTCTGATTATAACAAACAAAAGAACAAACAAAAGCACATAAATACACACAAACACATAAATACACACAAACACATAAATACACACAAACACATAAATACACACAAACACATAAATACACACAAACACATAAATACACACAAACACATAAATACACACAAACACATAAATACACACAAACACATAAATACACACAAACACATAAATACACACAAACACATAAATACACACAAACACATAAATACACACAAATACATAAATACACACAAACACATAAATACACACAAACACATAAATACACACAAACACATAAATACACACAAATACATAAATACACACAAACACATAAATACACACAAACACATAAATACACAAAAAACATAAATGCACACAAACACATAAATACACACAAACACATAAATACACACAAACACATAAATACACACAAACACATAAATACACACAAATACATAAATACACACAAACACATAAATACACACAAACACATAAATACACACAAATACATAAATACACACAAACACATAAATACACACATACACATAAATACACACAAACACATAAATACACACAAACACATAAATACACACAGACACAAATATACACACAAACACATAAATACACACAAACACATAAATACACACAAACACATAAATACACACAAACACATAAATACACACAAACACGGATATACACACAAGCACATAAATACACACAAACACATAAATACACACAAACACATAAATACACACAGACACAAATCTACACACAAACACATAAATACACACAAACACATAAATACACACAAACACATAAATACACACAAACACATTAATTACACACAAACACGGATATACACACAAGCACATAAATACACACAAACACATAAATACACACAAACACATAAATACACACAAACACATAAATACACACAAATACATAAATACACACAAACACATAAATACACACAAACACATAAATACACACAAACACATAAATACACACAAACACATAAAGACACACAAACACATAAATACACACAAACACATAAATACACACAAACACAAATATACACACAAACACATAAATACACACAAACACATAAATACACACAAACACAGACATACGAAATTGTATAAATTACTTGTAATATAGAATAAGAAGCCGGGCCGTAGAAAAGTGAACTTGGGGTAGGGGAAACGGGGTAGGGAGCAACACTCTTTCCTGCCTGTAATATAAGATAAGGGCGAGGCTGAGAGAAAATACGATATAAAAATTGAATGTTTATTTTTATTCTTTCTTTGTTGTGCATAACACCATTAGAAATGTACAGTTATTGTTGTGTTAATTGAGAATGAGATTTTCGCGTCTACTAGCACTAACATCAGTGCCTTTTGTTGATATTTTTTTATATTCCAATCACAGTTAGGTGTTGCATTCAATAACAATGAATTGTCGAGAGAGATCAAATGTTTCCCATTATATAACTTCCTGTGTATTGAACATTTTTCTTCCAGGCAGTAGATCTGTTGGTTCTTTTTCAGTCAATGGTAGGCAAACACATATCTGTGTCTCTTTTTAGGTCCTCTGATGGTATTGCTGTCATGATACTACAGATGCCCTATGATGCTACAGATGCCCTATGATACTACAGATGCCCTATGATGCTATAGATGCCCTATGATGTCATAGATGACTTTTGATACTACAGATGCCCTATGATGCTATAGATGCCCTATGATACTATATATGCCTTATTATGATATAGACGCCCTGTGATCTTATACATCCCTATGATGTTATAGACGTTCTTTGGTGTTATAGAATGTAATAGTAGCTTGATGGGGCAACAAAGTATGCCTGAGATTGATTACCTTTGAGCATTCCATTAGGCTGTGGTCTATTGTTTTATTTGGGAGTGGGCAAAGTCTGCGATTTTGTCAGTATGTTTTGTTTATTCTTTTAAAATGTGAATTGAATACTATATGTCCTGATCTTAACTTGAATATTGGTACATTGTTCTTTTAGTGATAGGATTGGGGGGGGGGGGGGCTTTATGGGGTCCTGCTTCTTGGGCATGTAGATCTCTAGATACAATGAAGAGATTGAATAGAGACTGGGAAGACCACATGATGTTGTTTTAAATGACATGCACGATGAATAAGAATGAACTGTTTGGAGTTTCTAAAACAATTTAAGTGTTGTACTTAATAGAACATGAAATGCTTGTCTTTAAAAAAGGAACAAAGTTATGAGTATTTCCGAACATTCCCGAACATTAACTTATTTAGTAGTATAAAAAAAAAGTTAAATACCCTTCGGACCAAACTGATCATAGGGGTCTTGTAGCATCGTTCATCAGTTTCTGTGGAGTATTTCCAAACATTAATGTATTTGGTAGACTCTTTGTTATTGTTTCGTTGATCATAAGCTTATAGATTTTATCTGATTATAAGAGTTATGCAATTAATTCGTTAATTCCAGTAAATACAATGTTTTTATTATAAAGAACTACACATCGTATAGAATAAAGTATAACTGAATCTTGGAGTCTCACGTTTTTATAACCTACACAAAAACGAGAAATTGATGTTTCGTGTTTCAGTCACTGGAAGAGCTCGTTTTAAATCAGGAGGTGTCAAGATAATTGGCACATTAATTTTACCTTTACAGGCAGGGACCCCCCCCCCTTCTCGCCCCCCTTCCTCGCTTAACATACAGTTACAATGAAAAGTACCCCTCACGTCACATGCGCCACTGTGATTACGTTGCGTGTAATCTCCCTATTGGGGTGCCGGACCTCCTTGTTTTAACACCACCCCTTGACTTTGTTCATTGTTCCAGCCCAGCAGGAAGGTCCAAATTATTTCAGCATTCCCTGGTGATCAGTGGTCAAGTTCTACGAGCGTGTTGACAGGAAGCAGATCTTTGCCAGGCATCTGACCACAAGGAACTGATCCACTCACATTCAATTCAAGAAAGAAAAGTAGATTCAAAGCAGTGAACAATGGCGTACACACTCCATTGTAACACCAGCAAGTTTTGTTAAGCTATTCACAAAGACGTGACCAGAGAATTTTACGATTTCTGAATGAAGCTTCTCAAAACGTGTACTAGATTTATCAATTTCATCATTCTTTTAACAAATCTACATTGCTCATACTCATATAACACATTCTAATTAATCCTATATCCTGTCTGTACCCAGTTTTATCACAGATTTTTCATGCCCCCCTTCCCCCCACACACAAACACATTCAATGTACTTGCTTTTTAGTGATATCCATATGTATAAGCCTAATTTTGTGAGCACTTATTCAGCATCCCTTACTTCGCATCCCTTACTTCGCATCCCTTACTTCGCATCCCTTACTTCGCATCCCTTACTTCGCATCCCTTACTTCGCATCCCTCACTTCGCATCCCTTACTTCGCATCCCTTACTTCGCATCCCTCACTTCGCATCCCTTACCTCGCATCCCTTACCGTAACCCCCATACACATGTACGCTATCCCTAACCAATACCTGACGCAGTTCAATATTTAATTCTACATACCAGATTCAGTTATTTACTTATGGGATACCATATTTATGTATGCTATCCCTAACCAATACCTGATGTATACCATATTTATATATTTATGTATGCTATCCCTAACCAATACCTGATGTATACCATATTTATATATTTATGTATGCTATCCCTAACCAATACCTGATGTATGCCATATTTATATATTTATGTATGCTATCCCTAACCAATACCTGATGTATGCCATATTTATATATTTATGTATGCTATCCCTAACCAATACCTGATGTATGCCATATTTATATATTTATGTATGCTATCCCTAACCAATACCTGATGTATACCATATTTATTTATTTATGTATGCTATCCCTAACCAATACCTGATGTATACCATATTTATATATTTATATATGCTATCCCGTGTCCCGTTATTGCAATCCCATTATTTGCAACTCCACTATTATTGTACACAACAAGCCTGTGATAGTATTGCAGGTGGTAAGCAATCTATTAAAACTGCAATATAGATCGTATTTTACAGACGCTCCATCTATAAGAGATTATTCCCGTGGTCTGAGTGTAGTCTTGCATTTTGATTTGTGTTTTGAATGATGTTACTTTATTGGTCTTATTCCTGGTCTGTTCAGGCAACCCATTTGAGAAGAAAGAGTAGGCCTACAGATTTACATTTGTTCTTTCATATCAATATATATAAAAAGATCGTGTTTGTGTCCCCACGGATCCCCATTGGTCAATTTGAAAACACGTGAGTTTGCCTAGGCCTATATACTGTCTAATAATTTTTCACGTCGAACATGTGTCTTCGCTAGCTCAGTGGTTAACGTAGCGGACTGTTATGCGGGCGACCCGGATTCGATTCTCCAGTTAGACTACACTTTTTTTTTCTACAACATTTTTTTTCAAACTTTTAAAAACAAAAGACATTGTAAATCTACTGGCAATTCAGATTTTTGTTCGTTTTTTTTTCACCCGGGCAACGCCGGGCAATGTAGCTTGTATCTTATATAACAACGCCGGGCAATGTAGCTTGTATCTTATATAACAACGCCGGGCAATGTAGCTTGTATCTTATATAACAACGCCGGGCAATGTAGCTTGTATCTTATATAACAAACATGTTTTGTATCCCGTCGGACCAAATTGATCCTTAGAGCTAGTTGTTCAACGCTCACCAATTTCTGTGGCTACGTCATACTAGGAGATAGTGTGTCCAGCACAACTCAGCCATCCTGGACGACAGCCGAACACGCTGCCACTCGGCCACAGTTAAAACCACTAACTGTGGTTAGTACGAAACAATTAAAACAAAATGTACAACTAGACGATTAGAGCTCTAACTTCTAACCCTGCCGCCCTGCCGCCATCCAATTACTGACAATCACAGCCTCCCTACAGTAGGTTTGGACAAAATCTTCTATCTAGAAAGAACGTCTCCAACTAACAAGACTTGTTATCTCGATATAGACATATATATTTGTCTTTAGTATTGTAAGTTCTAAAAAAAAATTATTTAAAATTTAAAAAAAAAATAAGGATATTTGTAAACATAGAACAAAATCGAAATTCGTAATGAAATTTGTGTTGTTGTGTTCAATGAAATAAATGCTGATAGATTTACAAGTCTAAATTTAAAACTGTTTTCTTTCAATTATCCATTTACTATCATTTTTAAATATTTAAATTCCTATTGTTCATCTTATATATTTACTTGCTTGTCATTGATGCTTCTTCAACAACAAAGTTCATTTTTTCTCCAGGCGTATACATATTTTATAATTCTAATTATTATGAAAAAGCTATTTAATATTTAGTTTTATGTACAACCTATGTCAACCCACCATTGCCATGGCAACACAAATAATATCAAGAAAACATTTACAATATAATTTCTTTGTATATTTAGAAAACACGAAACAGCCCACAGCAAAAAAACAACAACATATGAATCGCAACATTTCTTTCTTATTTCCTACTTTCTTTGTTATTTCTTTTCAGCCGCTGACTGACCACTGGTCACTGGAGATTACAGACAATTTATTAGGGCAGTGGTAATAGTGCTTCCAACTTTGCTACACTATTCCAGACTATTGGGGCATCAAGTGACTCGTTATATTCAGATGGACCATGGTCAGACAAATCAGTTGTTAATGAAGGCAGTAAACAAATCTGCTCTTGTCAGATAGCACTTCAATACTTCAGAGGTCCGAATTCGGACATCTCCCCCCCCCTTTTTTTCCCGCCCTTAACTCACGAAGGCCAAGAATGTGGTCTCTCTTATCAGAAATCGGCCTCTTTGATTCTGGCACTAGGAGAGTTGGGACTTAGAAGGGGGGGGGGAACTACGAGTAGCCCTAGCAAATATGGTGGAAACATCTTATCCCAGCATGGTACAAAATTGGCTACTGTTGAGCTAATAACACTCCCGGGGCCCCTCCCTACTTCAGCTCTCCGTTGAAGTCTTATCTTGCTGGGGGGACCGGGACAATTCTTCAAAGAACATCTTTAATTAGACTCCCAGCAGCTGAAGACGATACAAGAATTACTGGTGTAGGTCTGGCCACGTCTCAACAACTCACCAGTCGGAGAGATACAGAAGTCCAAACAGTCGGAGAGATACACAAGTCCAAACTTTTCCCTCTGGATCCACGTGGAGAGAGAAAAAAAAACATAGATGCGATAACACTGTTAAACAATTGACTCGAGATTTAAGTTGAAAAGCTTAGTCGTATGTTACCAGTGAATTTGGGAAAAGGGGGGGGGGGTCTAAATTAATTAGTCCAGTCTTCAAAGGCAAATTGTAAGAATGTCTGTTGGTAAATGAAAATATAATTTCGTTATCAAAGTTTAAAGTTAAGATGTTATCTAGACAAAACTCTTCGATCGACCAAAGACTAGTCTATATTAAGATGGATCGCTTGCATTAATATTTCTGCTATTTGATGACTCGAAAGACTTCTTTCCGGAATTCCCGATTCCCTTTTCCACTGTACACTTCCGTATTATTTAATCGCTATGATTTTCTCCATGAAAAATTAGAATCGAAAGTTGTATACAGCGGAAACATTTAGGCCATGCTAGTTCCCCATTTTAGTGATACTGCTGGCTGGATCAGTCAGAATTATAATAAGAAAAAAATGTGTTGATTTACCTCAATTACAACAACTGTTAATGTAAAGAAAAACACACAACTCACAACCGATGTATTTTTTAATGCAATGAGAACGTACACATCGACATGGTATGGGATCACAACATGTAAGATGATAGTATGTTCAGTACAATGCCCAGATTTGTACATTTCGAACCAGTTGCAAATGTTGGACCCATTTCGAGCGATTTAAATATTCTATGGCAGTGCTGCATAGTTCTAAATGGATTTTTGGAATTTATTAAAAAAATATATGAACACGTAAATTTGACAAAATGTACCCAAAATAGGGATATGATTTGGATTTTCGAAAAAAAATTTTTTTTAAATATATATAGGCTACATTCGTTTAGTACCGGCCAAACATATACTGTTCGTACATAATGAAAAAAAAAAAAAAATATCGACTTAAGAAATTGAACATAGCGGTAATCAATGCAGAGGTGATGTCATTATTTTTATATTGAAATTTGTAACTTGATACTCAGTACCATTATAATACAACTTAGTTTTCTTTGATCACAATCATTTTCTTATTTTTGTGATAAAATTTGTATCCTAGTATCTTGTCTGAAAATATGAATGCATTATCTCTATTGGTTGTTCTTTTTTTTTTTTTTTACACATGTTTAAGTAACAAGACCAATGTCTGGGTGATACTGTCCATCGCACATGAAAGCTGTTTTAAGCACACAAAAAGGTCACTTACACTTGACCACTCATTAATTCATACAGACTAATTACATTTAAATGAGTTTTTATACTCATCTTCTTTATTTAAACATAATTATAATTAATTCTAAAACAAATTTATTTGTATGATTAATTTCATAAATATAAGAGGCATATTTAATAGCTCTATGTTATGTAATTTCTGTAATTATTAATGTTTAAACGATAAACTCCTTAAATGGACAAACACTTAATTTACAACTGTTTAACGTACATTATTTTAATTCTCTAATACTGAAATTTTGTAATGAATACCATAATGTTGGATTTATATAAAGAAATAATAATTAGTAATGTTTGTTATTTTACAAAACATAACTTGTTTGTCATCACTATTGAATCAATTGTGGACATGGTTTCATTATAAAGGGATATAATTAAACCGTTTTGTTAGCGCTAATATTTCTAATATGTTTCTTTTTTTTTCTTTTATAAAAAAAAATAATGTCTGAAAATGTAAAACTTTGATTTGATCAAATTGTAAAAAGTATTTGAAAATTATATAAATATTATAAGACTAAAGAATTTAACAGTATAATCTTAAACATTACATTAACTATATAGTTTGTAATTTGTTTGATTACCGTACTACGCATCTTTTTCGCCAGATGATAATCTTAAACTCTCTCCAGCGTTGTAGTTCTGAAAAACATTAAAGGACCTCAGTTAAACTGAGATATAGACTAAACATAATTCATATTAGCAAGTCAAGTATTAGAGCCTCGCCTTGACTAACAAATGATAATTACCATAAATTATTGTGAAAGTTTAGTAATAAAATATTGTATTTGATATAAATGCAAAAAAAAAAAAGGAGGATAATCACAAACACGTTAATTTTGTATGAGATATAAAACGTTTTAACGATTTTCTGCATAAATAATCTAAAAAAATATTTGGGGTTACCTTTTAGAAAGAAATCAAACGCATTATACGACATCTCGGTAAAACAGATCAAAAGCGTACTATTAGCAGATGTTAAGGCGACAGTCCGGTGAACTAACTATAAGACCAGACGGCCGCATACCTACTTCATCGAAAAGTAATTTCGATTCTTATTTGTTCAATAATATGTATGCCTACTGTTGGGGGATATCAGATATTTAGTAGCACTTGGGTATACTACATCGTATTTCATCCAAAAACTAATCGATCTGAATAACTGAGGTGTTGAAATTATATCAGGTACGTTTGTACCGCCCACTTGCCCTTCATCGCCCCCCAATCGCCCCCGGGAATGTCAGCGCCCCCCTAAAGCTTCTTATCGCCCCCCGGGGGGCGATATCGCCCCCGTTGAGAACCTATGATATAGAAGAACAGACCAAACATACCCCTTCAGTATACGATTTTGGTACATATTCTGATATTCCTGTTTTTCATGATACTGCTTAAGCTCATGAAGCTGTTTTTAGCTATTGCGATTCTTCTCTATATAGACTATACCAATTATATATATTATATCGATTATATAGACTATACCAATTATATTGACTATATCGATTATATTGACTTGCCTATACCAATTATATTGCATATATCGATTATATTGACTAGCATATGCCAATTATATAGACTATATCGATTATATTGACTAGCCTACACCAATTATATTGACTATACCAATTATATTGACTATACCGATTACATTGACTATACCAATTATATTGACTATATCGATTATATTGACTTGCCTATACCAATTATATTGCATATATCGATTATATTGACTAGCCTATACCAATTATATAGACTATATCGATTATATTGACTAGCCTACACTCTACACCAATTATATTGACTATACCGATTATATTGACTATAACAATTAGGCCAATATTTACTATATCAATTACATTGAAGTACCAATTATAAAGACTATACCAATTATATTGACTATATTGATTAAATAGACTCTTCTGATTTTCCGTGGAATTTGCGAAAACTGTGCTCATCTATGAATTATGAATCCATCAAAACTCTTTAATTTCAATCAATATTTGTTTCTTGCTGTTATAGGTCCGCATTTAGTGACAAAGCGATACAGTGGAGACATCTATAACCTCCAAGACTACAGTGGTTTAGGAACAACTGACAATGATTGCCCGTATCTTATGTCCTGGTTTAATGACTGAGTGAACTTCATAATGAGTTCTGATTAGTTCAGACGGTATGCTGGTATTGATTCATGTGGTCAGTACTGACCACTGTCCTTTCACAGCTGTTGCTTGGAGAATGTAATGGGAATATAATCTTGTGGCGTTTATGTAGTTAGTCACTACTCCCCTTTCTATGACATCTTACTTGCTCTCTTGTTCTATCGTTCTCTCTATCACTCTTTCTCTCTCTATCTCTCTTTCTCTCTCTCTCTCTATCTCTCTTTCTCTCTCTCTATCTCTATCACTCTCTCTCTCTATCTCTATCACTCTCTCTCTCTATCTCTATCACTCTCTCTCTCTATCTCTATCACTCTCTCTCTCTATCTCTATCACTCTCTCTCTCTCACTCTCTCTCTCTATCTCTATCACTCTCTCTCTCTATCTCTATCACTCTCTCTCTCTATCTCTATCACTCTCTCTCTCTATCTCTATCACTCTCTCTCTCTATCTCTATCACTCTCTCTCTATATCTCTATCACTCTCTCTCTCTATCTCTATCACTCTCTCTCTATCTCTCTTTCTCTCTCTCTATCACTCTTTCTCTCTCTCTCTATCACTCTCTCTCTCTCTATCACTCTTTCTCTCTATCTCTATCACTCTCTCTCTCTATCTCTATCACTCTCTCTCTCTCTCTCTATCACTCTTTCTCTCTATCTCTATCACTCTCTCTCTCTCTCTATCACTCTCTATCACTCTTTCTCTCTATCTCTATCACTCTCTTTCTCTCTCTATCACTCTTTCTCTCTCTCTATCACTCTTTCTCTCTCTCTCTATCACTCTCTCTCTCTCTCTATCACTCTCTCTCTATCACTCTCTCTCTCTCTCTATCACTCTCTCTCTCTATCACTCTCTCTCTCTCTATCACTCTTTCTCTCTCTCTCTATCACTCTCTCTCTCTATCACTCTCTCTCTCTCTATCACTCTCTCTCTATCACTCTCTCTCTCTCTATCACTCTTTCTCTCTCTCTATCACTCTCTCTCTATCACTCTCTCTCTCTCTATCACTCTTTCTCTCTCTCTCTCTATCACTCTCTCTCTCTATCACTCTTTCTCTCTCTCTCTATCACTCTCTCTCTCTATCACTCTCTCTCTCTATCACTCTTTCTCTCTGTCTATCACTTTCTCTCTCTCTCTATCACTTTAGCAGTATACACTACACCGTATATAGTGTACTCTGTAGCAGTATACACTACATCGTATATAGTGTAGTCTGTAGCAGTATACAATACACCGTATATAGTGTACACTGTAGCAGTAGACACTACTCCGTATATAGTGTTCACTGTAGCAGTATACACTACACCGTATATAGTGTACACTGTAGCAGTATACACTACACCGTTTATAGAATACAATGTAGCAGTATACTCTACACTGTAAATAGTATACACTGTATTAGTATCCACTTTTTTTTAAAATTCAATACACATGTCAACGAATGTTTCATTAAAATATGTATGATTAGCTTATAAAGTCCTACCAAATTCAGATATATTAGAATATTTTAACATTGTTAATTTGAAATCTGGTAAACTAGAAAAGATGTATTCAATTTATAAGTAATTTCCTTATATCAATAGTCAGAAGTGTAATGTACTGTTAGTTTTATTGAGGGGGGGGGGTGCAAGGGGGGGGGGGGGTAAACAAATCATCTAACGTAGCCTATATTATAATCTTTTCATTTGCAGTTTTTTCAATGAATAACATAATTTCATCTTTTTTATTGAATATATATCTAATGTAATGCTCAAAATTTAAACAATTTTTTTAAATGTTTATTATACTATTGTTTGAATTAATCGATATTATATTTTGCCGCGATCGTTTATTTTAAATAGTAACACACATGGAGGATATTAGATAAGGTTTACACCAAACTATATATTTTTACTTTTTTTGTCAAACTAAATAAATACTTTTTTGTATAAGATATTTTTTACAAGTGATTTACAAACTATACTTATGATTTATATATGTGCCCAAGTAAGAAATATTATACTATGTTAAGAAGTCAATATGAAATCTGGTAAACTAGTAAAAATGTATTACATTTATTCGTAGACCTTTTTAATTTATATCAAACATACTAGCCGGCCGTAACTCATTGTTTGCTTGAATGGGGTGAGGGAGGGAGTTAAAAAAAATGGACATAATTTTATAACAGGGGTCACTAGTAAGTTTGACAGTTGTTAAAGTAGGGGAAGGGGTAGAAGAACTAAAAATTATAACGAAAATCACGAGATTTTAAATTTAAACTTTTCATTTTCAGTCTCTTAAATACATAACATAATGACATAAATGACATATATTTCTGTTAGGTTTAAAACTGACAACTCTAGACTACAAGTTTTTTTTTAGGGTTTGAAATGAGAATAAGCTGTTTTATTTTCTTTTTTTTTTTCTCTTTTTTTTTGGGGGGGGGGGGGGAATTGGGCAAAATCTAGATATTAGACAGCACAAATAAAAATCTGCTTCGACTGTTAGAATTTAAAGCCTATGTTATTCATAGTAGAAAAAAGATAAAGACAAATACAATTTATTTGTATGGTAAAGACGTATTTTTAAAATTTATTTTACATACACATTATGTTAGAGTACAAGTGCCTGCTCTTTCTTACTGATCGAATGATCGGTTACCTGGTACTGTATATATATATATATAAATCTCTAACACTAACCATAACATAAATAAAACGGCTTACAGATTATAAAAATAATCGAAAAACTATAAAATCATAAAATATAAAAAGGTAATGTCAATTAAAGCCTTAGACATAAACCTAATTTATTGAAAACGTAACATTCCATGATCTTTAAAACCTCTTTTTTCAACATTGAAACGGATATAATTTACTATAATCCATATAATCCATAAAATCCATATAATTAAATCTAACTCTACCCCACCCACCCCCTCCCTTTCTCTATTCTCTAATAAAAAAGTTTTATCTTACAGCTGATATCGACAGTGAAAAGAAATCTATCCGCAATCTATATTTAGATTTATGTTCAATATGCAATCCAATATCGATCATTTAATCACTGATTTTTTTTCAGTGGTATTCGGGTATTCAGTGATCAATTCAACTTTTAAAGAAATAAATTTATCTATCTTGATACAGATCAATTTTTAGTCTCCATTTTATTGATATTTACAATAGTTCAATGATCAAAGTAGGGCTTAGTTTCTGCATGTAGAAGAAATTGGCAATATGCCAGCAATATATTTCCTTTCCTTAAAAAAAGAAAATTATTTTACTCAAGAGCATACAAAAAAAGAAATTTTAAGGGAAAAAAATACTATTTTTATTTGACGAGGTCATATGTCACATGACTTGAAGGTTCTCAGTTCTCAGTCATGTTTTTGTCATGTAATCTCTTAGGTGAATCTTTTCTTGAATTTAACAATGAACATTTTAGCTACATGACTGTGTTTATCAGCGGTAAGACTTTGGATTTCCTTGCGTGGATTCGAATCCTGGCGGATTCTATTTATTTCTTTTCTGGGCACGCAACAGTTGTTAATAACGGACAGACAGACATAAAGATAGACATGCGGACAGGCGAACAGAGGTTTAACTGGCCACACAATGCCGTAGTCCCTGAAACTGGGAACGTTTTTTTTTCAATTATCAGTATGTGGATTCGACTTTTAAAAGTAAATCGATTCCCTTTGATAATTATTTTTCCCACAGACATGGATATAAGTAAAAGACAAAGTTGTTTTTGCTGAAAAAATGAGATATGTGAGCCCATTGATGACTGGTTGGAAGCAATCTTTAGGAATACGTACTCTATGTGTTATATTTAGTTTATCTGGTCAATTTGGTAGGATGTCGGAGTGTCATTCGAAAGGTATGAAGTTTAAATCCAGGTAAAGAATAAAACTAAGAATTTTTGTAACCAGGTCTGGAGAGTCTACTCTGTTCCGATTAGTTGGAGGTAAAATAAGAAGTAGACTGGGTATTGTGCTGGTCACACATTCCACTTGTATATCGTAGACACGGATACAACAGGCTTTAAAAGGAAACGTTTCTTTACTTTAGAAGTTTATTATATCCTCTCTTTATAATATTTTAAATCTTATTATAAATATAAGAATTTCCTTTCACTTGAATGTTTGTATGTTCCAAAAATATATTGAAATTTGTTTTTTTTTCTAAGAAAAAGAAACCTTGAAAACATGTTACCCTAATGGGGATTACCGAAACGTAATTTCACACAGTACTTTCCTTTGAAATCATATTACTCAATGCTAGTGTTGAATTTATGACATAAGCAAGAGTGAATCTTTTTGTCTGTCTTTCTATGAACTATGACTCTCTCTCTTTCTCTCGCTCTCTGGAGTCTACTTCTTTATTTTGACAGCTATCTGTTTAATAAATGAACATAATCTATAAGTCTGTTTCTCTCTCCCATTCCTTGCTTCGTTATTTTTTAAAGGTATATAGACTAGTTAGAGTTTAGTTATTTTATGAAATTGGGAAAATTAGGCTAATTAAATGTTTAGTAAGTCTATCTAAATGTTTAGTAACTTTATACTAAATGTTTAGTAACTCTAAACTAAATGTTTAGTAACTTTATATTAAATGTTTTGTAACTCTAAACTAAATGTTTAGTAACTTTATACTAAATGTTTAGTAATTCTATATTAAATGTTTAGTAATTAATCTATACTAAATGTTTATGAAATCTATATTATATATTTAGTAACTCTATAATAAATATTTAGTAATGTTATCTAAATGTTTAGTAATTCTATACTAAATGTTTAGTAAATCTATACTAAATGTTTAGTAAATCTATACTAAATGTTTAGTAAATCTATACTAATTGTTTTTGTCCATATACTTTGTATCTCAGTTCAGTTGTTTGTTACGCACAAATATATTTTCATCTTTTGATTTTATTTTATATCAAAGATCCCTTCTGAACAGTGCCCTCACATAGGGGAGGGCAGAAGGGGGCATATACCCGGGGGCGGCACTTCCAGGGGGGCGGCAAATGTAGTCTAAATATAGCAAATTTTAATGTAGCACTAAACTAGCAGTTACAGTATGCAAGGGAGTGGCGCTCAAACTTTTGCCCTGGGGAGCTACATAAGCGTGTAAAGGCTCTGCTTATGAACAATATTCAACAACAGCAGACAACAAAATATTGATAAAAAAAATAATACCATTAAAAACACGTGTTGATTTATGATCTAGGCAAGTGTGAAAATATTGCTTACATTTAATGTGTCAATACATTCAAACAAGTGGCAATTCAAAACTTGAAATTAAAGCTGCGAAGTCGATCATTGACATGCGCATAAGCTTGGAGTGTTCTTCGCGGATACTGTATCTCGTGCACTTAACCGCCAATAAAATTTTATTTTTTCAAAAAGAACCTTTACTCTTCCACAGAATGACCCGCTTCATAGTAGTCTGCCGTCTGCCTGCCTCTTCAATACATGCTTATAACGTTTTGTATTACAGGATCAGGTGTTGTATTGCAGATCAATATGTTTTCATTGAAATTGTACAGGTGAACAAACAGATATGAAGAGTTACTTCCCGTCTGCGTGATAAATGATCGGAGCTTGGTGATAAATAGTGAATACATGTTTTGTTTTCAATCTGAATATATTTTCTTCTAATAATGTACGTATCAATGACGTCATATAGATCCTTGTCCATAATCTCAGTCAAAATAAAACTTTTCAAGAACAATGGTTGTGTGCAGATGTTTGGGGTAAGGAACGGAGATAGTTGAAAACATTTTTCAGTGAACGGCAAGGGTCACACATAGGTTTTAGTTTAGTGTTTGCTCAGTTTTTTGTAGTTGTTGTTGTTATTTTTTAGGGGGGGGGGATATCCTCATTTTTAGTACATGTACTTCTTTTTATTTAGTCAAAACCTGGGATTTCGTCGAAATCCGAAACCAACGAGAAACCAGGCAAATATTCTCATATGAATCAATACAAATAGAATTCATTCGTTCTAACCACTGCAACATACAAAAAATTATTTCCAAACGATAAGTATAATCTTTAATAGTAAAGAAACGATAACTATGATGTTTAATACTAAAGAAACGATAAGTATAATGTTTAATAGTAAAGAAATTAAAATAAAATTATTATAAAGGACTAAAGTAAAGAGGAAAAAAAAAGTTAAACAAGTATTTCCCTTTTATCAAAGAATTTCTCAGCGTATGGATGACGGTAGGGAGGGTTGAGAGAGGTGTGCAGATGTTGGGTAAAGAAATCCTCATACATTAAGGTCATTTACTTCCTTTAGGTACCTCGTTGGTCTGTTGGCGCTAGGTCCATCTTCAGAGTCGACGAAAACCGAGAAAACACATTTTCGCTGAAAAAATGGACGAAAATCGAAACCGATGAAACCCAAAATCAAGGAAAACCGAGATTTGTCTGTAGTCTTGTTCTGGTATGGACGATTATAGTAGCTAATGTTGCAGACTCAAAGTAATTTATTGTTTCTTTTTTTTTTTTTTACTGTCTGTCTCACTAAATCAATGTAGCAATCAGTTCTCCCTTAAATATTAAAAAAAAAAAACTCGCCCAGATAAAATTTTAGAAAAAAACACCATGTAGAACACACGAACACAAATGGTTGGAATTAAAAAAGACCTGATAATCATAAGAACAATTCATCATAGAGATAGACTTAGTCATTTCTGTGTAAATATAGTCATTTCTATGTATACACCTCCCTGGACACAATTAGATTACGCCAAATTACGTCTGCCCATTGAATTGAGAAACGTTGATCTCTTTATCGTACTTGTTTCCAGTGAAACCAATTTAGGGATAATAATATACCCTAACACCGCCATTACAGCCTTTAGGTGATACTTAACATGGCGTAACTGGGTGTAGGGGTGAAGTATGGGGCGTGGAGGGGGAGAAATGATTCTTAGAGTTTTACGAGAGACCAATTCACAATTAATGGCAAAGTTCAAAAAGTCCACAGAAAAAAAATGGAGCAAGCAATTTATTTGAAAGGTGGACCCCTCAGGAAGAATTGAAGATGATACATTTCTCACTTGTGGGGAGAGCTCTGATAATTAGCACGGTGGCCTGGTGCAATTCTTTGGGGGGCTCTTTGAGCTTTTCTGATGGGCCGCACTTTGACCTTTTGATTACTGTGACTGCTTCTTTTGGTATTCAAAGTTTAAACAAAAAACTTACTCTAGTTTTCGTGCCCAGGGCTTACGAGCGATCAGGTTGTGGTCTCGCCCCCCCTCCCCCCGTTGAAATATATTAGTACTAAATAGCCCAAACAATGTCTATATTTACACCCTCCCCCACTCCTCCCTACATAAAGAAGATGAATACTGTGGCCCATGTCTAGTACAACAGGACAATGAGATTAATATATACGTCTTTACATCATACCACTGGATTGCCTTCTTGTCCAACGCCCACTCAATGGTCTCCCCCCACCACACACACACCCCACACGTGGTCCAGCTAATCCTGTTTGGCCGTCTTCAATCACACACCATATCTTTTCAGACAATCGCACGTTTCTTGGAGGATTCCCTCCCTCCCTCTCTCTCTCCCTCCCCATCACCACTAATGTGGTGGTACACCTAAGTACACCCAGGTACACCCACGTTGTTAGGAAAAAAACATCTTTGAAGCACCGGACCAAACAACAAAATCAAATGAAAGAGAAAAAAAAGATCGAAAGAAAGAATGATTGAATGAATGAATGAATGAATGAATGAATGAATGAATGAGTGAATGAATGAATGAATGAATGAATGAATGAATGAATGAATGAATGAATGAATGAATGAATGAAAGAATGAAAGAATGAAAGAATGAAAGAATGAAAGAATGAAAGAATGAAAGAATGAAAGAATGAAAGAATGAAAGAATGAAAGAATGAAAGAATGAATGAATGAATGAATGAATGAATGAATGAATGAATGAATGAATGAATGGATGAATGAATGAATGAATGAATGAATGAATGAATGAATGAAAGACGGAAAAATAAATTTAAAAACGGAGTAAAAAAAACATGAGAAGTATGAAAGAAAGAACGAGAGAAAGCCAGAAAGAAAGAATTCGGACGAAGAAAGGGAGAATGAGAGAATGAACTACGAAAAAAAAACGATAAAAAGAGAGAAAGAACAATATAAATAAAGAGAGAAACTAATAAGAGAGAAATAGAGACATAGAACAAGTAGAATAAAATAAGTAGAAGAGAGAGGATGTGTGAGATAATATCTTCCAACTGTTGCCGTGAACTTACTCCATAGCTTTCTCTCCCATTCAGTTAGTGTCAGTGATAGACATATTGATAACATTTCTCTTTTCATTCAAACATATTATCTAGACTGTAGTCATTATACACAGTTTGGGGGAGAATGAGTTATCACACCCTTGCTCCCCCCCCCCCCCAAACACACACTTTTATCAAGGTGTGATATACACTAGCCCTACTTCGTCGTCACATACTGGACGGTCCATTTGACTTGAAGGAAAAAGTGAAGGTCACCCCCTCCTTTCAACATTTAGATCACGTATTCACCTGGCCACGCGCCATTGATTAACCATTACATAACTCCGTTCCGATAGAATGTTTGACTTATTGAAATAACAAAAAAAAAAACAGCTAGGTAAATAGGATAGGCTTTGGGCGTGTGGGGGGCATAGGGGGAGTGAAGAAAACCAAGAATGGGTGCAAGACTAAGTTGATCGTATAACATCCCACCATATTTTCTACACTATTTCATGGGCGCGTCCGCAAGATGGGGATGATGAGGTGGTAGCTCTTTCTTTATCCTTCAAAAGGTTTCAATAGGGGATTCCCCTAATCCTTAAAAGCTCCGATCCTCGACTTATCCACGATTTAAAGTTTTCAATAAACAACAACAACGGCCCTCCATTGGATGAACTACATGCTTGAGTATAGGGGCGGTCGAATTAAAAATCTTGGTTTTAATCTTACTGACCCTTCGTGAAGGCCCCCCCCCCCCTCCTCCAAAAGAACCATTAAGAGTAAATTCAGTCTTCCTGTATTAACCACAAAAATTGAGTTTGTCCGGTCTGTCCTTGTTTCCAACAGCCTTATTGTAAAAAATAGAATCACCCCTTGACCTTAATTCTGTAATCCAAGTTTCCGTGGACCAACTCAAGGGCTCTAAGCGCCATATTGCTTTAAAAGTCTACTTCAACCTCCTTGTAGCTGTTTAGAAAACACTTACCTTACATCACATTCTTCTTGCCGATTTTTACTTCAAATATTCCATGTTCTTTAGGCTTGTATTCAAATATTTTCGGATTACATTTTAATTCTCTTTGGTTCACGTGTTAAACCTTTTTTTTGGCGAAGATCCATTACCTTTTTCAAAAACTATTTTTTTTTTTTTTAAACTATTTCCCAATTCAACGTCCCTTTTCAGAAAAATTTATATCTTTCCATCATGGGTTTATTTATTTGTCCCATTCGTTCCAATCTATGTCCTTTTGGCTAATTCTGTGAAAGTTTAGCCTGGCATTGTTCAAACTTCAAACTGTTTTCCAACGAAAAGTTTATTTTTATATTTTTCTTAATCAATAGACTTCCGACATGGTACACAAAGTCTTTCCTCACTTTGTCTCAATTTAACTGCAAGCCATTAGCTGTACAGGAACCTAAACACTTTCAGACTTGTAATTGCAGTCCGAATCTATTACCTTTGGCGATACAACCCATCGGCCTATTGACAATCTACTTCCATCCGGGGCTTATTCATGTCCAAAGGGTTGTTGAATAATCAGTTCTAGTAAGACTATAATAAGATGGACCGCTTGCTCTGTTTTTAGAACTTATATGTTATAGTTCTTTGTACCGTACTTTTTTGTACCATAGTTCTTTGTATCATAGTTCTTTGTACCATGGATCTTTGTACCATTGTTCTTTGATGCCTTTATCATTTAAAAAAAAATCATTAAATGACGATTTGTCGTATTCAATCCATAATGTCCGTAGTTGCCCATCATTTTGGACAGCGGAGCAAGCCTTACAATAACACCGTCTAGACTTAATAAAAACAGAAGTTTTCCCTGAGAGCGAACGGGTAGACCTTAAATCCCAATTAACCATGATGAAAGCCTGAGGGTTGTGTCCGTAGACTCGGCCCACGAAGTATCAATATTATGAACCTCGTTCATCGCCTTTATTATAGTCTAGAATGACCAAAATGACCTCAAGGGTGCAATCGTCTCCCCGCTGACCAGTCTTACCTAACCCCCTGCCCCCATCTGTGAAGCCTTGTAGTCCCAGTGTAAAAAAAATCTACCCTTTCCATCTTCCCCCCCCCCCCATCCTCCACTTACTCCACTGGCTCTACCCCAAGGAGACACGATTTTGCCATTAAAGAATCTTCACATCGGCGTATAAAAAATGAGATAAAGGTGGCATGGTCGTCTAAAGAGTTCGTAAACAATGGGAGCGACAGACAGCGTTACGCTAAGTACAAGAACTGTATAAGAGGTAATCTTTGAATGTTGAAAGGGTGAGGGGGGGGGGGGCAGTGCGAGACAATGCCACAAAAGGTAACAACACTGTCTGAACAAACATACAAGCAGACATATCACCGCACAATGAGGACATCATTATTCGGACACTCCTACGTAGTAATGGTACATGACAACAGCGGTCATATGACATCACGTCTGCTCTTTCAAAATTACATATAGCCATAGGCGACCGCAATACATTTGTTCAAGGGTAGCAACAAATTGGGCCTAATGTTTTTTGTTTTTTTTTAATTAAATATTTATAAAATATTTAATAACGTAAAGGCTTACGAAATAAACCATTGACTCCAAAGACTTTTTGATGCCATAAACTTTTCTACCTTAAAAATTATTGTATTATTTCTATCAAATTTTTCTGGACCTGGAAAACACACAGTATATGTGATACATAGTAGAATAAAACACACAGTATATGTGATACATAGTAGAATAAAACACACAGTATATGTGATATATAGTAGAATAAAACACACAGTATATGTGATATATAGTAGAATAAAACACACAGTATATGTGATATATAGTAGAATAAAACACACAGTATATGTGATAGTAGAATAAAACACACAGTATATGTGATATATAGTAGAATAAAACACACAGTATATGTGATATATAGTAGAATAAAACACACAGTATATGTGATATATAGTAGAATAAAACACACAGTATATGTGATATATAGTAGAATAAAACACACAGTATATGTGATATATAGTAGAATAAAACACACAGTATATGTGATATATAGTAGAATAAAACACACAGTATATGTGATAGTAGAATAAAACACACAGTATATGTGATAGTAGAATAAAACACACAGTATATGTGATATATAGTAGAATAAAACACACAGTATATGTGATATATAGTAGAATAAAACACACAGTATATGTGATATATAGTAGAATAAAACACACAGTATATGTGATATATAGTAGAATAAAACACACAGTATATGTGATAGTAGAATAAAACACACAGTATATGTGATATATAGTAGAATAAAACACACAGTATATGTGATATATAGTAGAATAAAACACACAGTATATGTGATATATAGTAGAATAAAACACACAGTATATGTGATATATAGTAGAATAAAACACACAGTATATGTGATAGTAGAATAAAACACACAGTATATGTGATATATAGTAGAATAAAACACACAGTATATGTGATAGTAGAATAAAACACACAGTATATGTGATAGATAGTAGAATAAAACACACAGTATATGTGATATATAGTAGAATAAAACACACAGTATAAGTGATATATAGTAGAATAAAACACACAGTATATGTGATATATAGTAGAATAAAACACACAGTATATGTGATATATAGTAGAATAAAACACACAGTATATGTGATATATAGTAGAATAAAACACACAGTATATGTGATAGTAGAATAAAACACACAGTATATGTGATATATAGTAGAATAAAACACACAGTATATGTGATATATAGTAGAATAAAACACACAGTATATGTGATATATAGTAGAATAAAACACACAGTATATGTGATAGTAGAATAAAACACACAGTATATGTGATAGTAGAATAAAACACACAGTATATGTGATAGTAGAATAAAACACACAGTATATGTGATAGTAGAATAAAACACACAGTATATGTGATATATAGTAGAATAAAACACACAGTATATGTGATAGTAGAATAAAACACACAGTATATGTGATAGATAGTAGAATAAAACACACAGTATATGTGATAGTAGAATAAAACACACAGTATATGTGATATATAGTAGAATAAAACACACAGTATATGTGATATATAGTAGAATAAAACACACAGTATATGTGATATATAGTAGAATAAAACACACAGTATATGTGATATATAGTAGAATAAAACACACGGTATATGTGATAGATAGTAGAATAAAACACACAGTATATGTGATATATAGTAGAATAAAACACACAGTATATGTGATATATAGTAGAATAAAACACACAGTATATGTGATAGTAGAATAAAACACACAGTATATGTGATATATAGTAGAATAAAACACACAGTATATGTGATATATAGTAGAATAAAACACACAGTATATGTGATATATAGTAGAATAAAACACACAGTATATGTGATATATAGTAGAATAAAACACACAGTATATGTGATATATAGTAGAATAAAACACCAATAGGGCGTTGTAGAGGTAGAAAGTAAATAAAGTTTCCTGTCGGACTAAATTAATCCATAGAGCCGGTGAAGCATCGTTTATAAATAGTTACCGTGGCCACGGCATACTAGGGGCTTGTGTGGCCAGAACTTTGCCCAGCCGCCTTTACTTCACCCCAACTGAAGTCAGGTACCCATCAGAGGTAGGTAGACTCAGGAACACCCTTCAGACCCGATAACAAATCATAGTCTTCACAGGGATTCGAACTTCGAACCCACGACCTTCGGTCATTTTGACATTATTTAAAAAAAGCAGGTTACATTTCTGAAGCTGCAAGAATAATCTCCAGCAAGGTATACACGTAGGACGGAATAATCTTCTGTGTACAAAGATCATATTGTATTATATTGTCTAGCAATGTATATTTGTTGTGAATAACATGGCTTTAAAAACGATTGTGATCTCAATCGATCTATTATTAATGTCGATCAAATAACAAGCCATAACACCAACAAAGCTTCAATATTACACTTTCTGTAAATAAAAAACAACAACATTATAACAACGAGGACATAATAAAAACACAAAGGAGATATTGATACCCCGCTGATACACTGTGGACGTGTAGAATCTCATTACAAGGTCGTTTTCATATAACCTGAAGCAGGGCCGTTCCTAAATTTATGTGGGGGCCCTGTTTCTAAAGTTATGTTGCGTTCCTGTTCCCAAATTTATGTGGGGCCCCTCGTGGTCTCGCCCTGCCTTCCACATAGGGCATACCTCAGAAAAGGGCCGTTAATTCATATTACATTCTGTAAAATCATACATTTTATGTTGCACGTAGCTTGGTTGAACTGGAGCGCTTTAAATTGTATGGGAATAAATGAATTTTATTTTACATTTTCAACGAAACACGGGGATGTCACTCAAACATTTCTTTTTGGGATGTGTGGGGGCCCCTTTTATGTGGGGGTCCCTGTTCCGGTGGAACATGTGGAACATGCCTAAATACGCCACTGACCTGAAGTATTAACAAACCACAAAAGATGTATTTATTGAATCCATGCCAAGAAATACACATGAAGAGACATATGACAAGCTCGCCTTGTTTTTTGTTGCCTGCCTCATATGTTTGAAGATCTAGACATAGGCGTCTGCAGAAATCTTGCCGAGGTGGGAGCAAGTCTATATCTATACTCACTTCTATTTCCCCCAAACGTGGTGTGGAAGTAAGATTGTGCAAAACCAATTATTTGTTTTCTTAATGAATTTATATTACAAGTAGCCATTTCGAAATAACCATAGGAAACATGCTCCTTAATTTGCCCCCAAACTTCCACGCCCCTTCCCCACCCCGAATTCTAACGCCATTGGAAATATCTGAGATTATTAAAAAAGGTTCCCAGCTAGACATATGCTGAAGATGTAATCAAGCGTGACGATAAATCAATCAGTTGTGAGAAGTTTTCGACCGATCCCTGGTCTAGTGGTCAAGATGGGTGTCAGCCACGTCGTCTGGCTGTCCAATGGATGTATCTTTATTTGAGTTCACTTTTTTTAATGCTTCAACATTTTGTTTTCCATCACTTGCTTTTCAAACTGAAAACTATTAGCAGTGGAAATGACTGGAATTTACATTTAGATAGGACGAAACTATTAGCAGTGGAAATGACTGGAATTTACATTTAGATAGGACGAAACTATTAGCAGTGGACTGGAATTTACATTTAGATAGGACGAAACTATTAGTAGTGGAAATGACTGGAATTTAGATTTAGATAGGACGAAACTATTAGCAGTGGAAATGACTGGAATTTACATTTAGATAGGACGAAACTATAAGCAGTGGAAATGACTGGAATTTACATTTAGATAGGACGAAACTATTAGCAGTGGAAATGACTGGAATTTACATTTAGATAGGACGAAACTATTAGCAGTGGAAATGACTGGAATTTACATTTAGATAGGACAAAACTATTAGCAGTGGAAATGACTGGAATTTACATTTAGATAGGACGAAACTATTAGCAGTGGAAATGACTGGAATTTACATTTAGATAGGACAAAACTATTAGCAGTGGACTGGAATTTAGATTTAGATAGGACGAAACTATTAGCAGTGGAAATGACTGGAATTTACATTTAGATAGGACGAAACTATTAGCAGTGGACTGGAATTTACATTTAGATAGGACGAAACTATTAGCAGTGGAAATGACTGGAATTTACATTTAGATAGGACGAAACTATTAGCAGTGGAAATGACTGGAATTTACATTTAGATAGGACGAAACTATTAGCAGTGGAAATGACTGGAATTTACATTTAGATAGGACGAAACTATTAGCAGTGACTGGAATTTAGATTTAGATAGGACGAAACTATTAGCAGAGGAAATGACTGGAATTTACATTTAGATAGGACGAAACTATTAGCAGTGGAAATGACTGGAATTTACATTTAGATAGGACGAAACTATTAGCAGTGGACTGGAATTTAGATTTAGATAGGACGAAACTATTAGCAGTGGAAATGACTGGAATTTACATTTAGATAGAACGAAACTATTAGCAGTGGAAATGACTGGAATTTACATTTAGATAGGACGAAACTATTAGCAGTGGAAATGACTGGAATTTACATTTAGATAGGACGAAACTATTAGCAGTGGAAATGACTGGAATTTAGATAGGACGAAACTATTAGCAGTGGAAATGACTGGAATTTGTATTTCGATAGGACGAAACTATTAGCAGTGGAAATAACTGGAATTTTGATTTAGATAGGACGAAACTATTAACAGTGGAAATGACTGGAATTTACATTTAGATAGGGCGAAACTATTAGCATTGGAAATGACTGGAATTTACATTTAGTTAGGACGAAACTATTAGCAGTGGAAATGACCTTAATTTAGATAGGACGAAACTATTAGCAGTGGAAATGACTGGAATTTACATTTAGATAGGGCGAAACTATTAGCAGTGGAAATGACTGGAATTTACATTTAGATAGGACGAAACTATTAGCAGTGGAAATGAATGGAATTTACATTTAGATAGGACGAAACTATTAGCAGTGGAAATGACTGGAATTTAGATAGGACGAAACTATTAGCAGTGGAAATGAATGGAATTTACATTTAGATAGGACGAAACTATTAGCAGTGGAAATGACTGGAATTTACATTTAGATAGGACGAAACTATTAGCAGTGGAAATGACTGGAATTTACATTTAGATAGGACGAAACTATTAGCAGTGGAAATGACTGGAATTTAGATAGGACGAAACTATTAGCAGTGGAAATGACTGGAATTTGTATTTCGATAGGACGAAACTATTAGCAGTGGAAATAACTGGAATTTTGATTTAGATAGGACGAAACTATTAACAGTGAAAATGACTGGAATTTACATTTAGATAGGGCGAAACTATTAGCATTGGAAATGACTGGAATTTACATTTAGTTAGGACGAAACTATTAGCAGTGGAAATGACCTTAATTTAGATAGGACGAAACTATTAGCAGTGGAAATGACTGGAATTTACATTTAGATAGGGCGAAACTATTAGCAGTGGAAATGACTGGAATTTACATTTAGATAGGACGAAACTATTAGCAGTGGAAATAACTGGAATTTAGATAGGACGAAACTATTAGCAGTGGAAATGAATGGAATTTACATTTAGATAGGACGAAACTATTAGCAGTGGAAATGACTGGAATTTACATTTAGATAGGGAGAAACTATTAGCAGTGGAAATGACTGGAATTTACATTTAGATAGGACGAAACTATTAGCAGTGGAAATGACTGGAATTTAGATAGGACGAAACTATTAGCAGTGGAAATGACTGGAATTTACATTTAGATAGGACGAAACTATTAGCAGTGGAAATGACTGGAATTTACATTTAGATAGGACGAAACTATAAGCAGTGGAAATGACTGGAATTTACATTTAGATAGGACGAAACTATAAGCAGTGGAAATGACTGGAATTTAGATTTAGATAGGACGAAACTATTAGCAGTGGAAATGACTGGAATTTACATTTAGATAGGACGTAACTATTAGCAGTGGAAATGACTGGAATTTACATTTAGATAGGGAGAAACTATTAGCAGTGGAAATGACTGGAATTTACATTTAGATAGGACGAAACTATTAGCAGTGGAAATGACTGGAATTTAGATAGGACGAAACTATTAGCAGTGGAAATGACTGGAATTTACATTTAGATAGGACGAAACTATTAGCAGTGGAAATGACTGGAATTTACATTTAGATAGGACGAAACTATAAGCAGTGGAAATGACTGGAATTTACATTTAGATAGGACGAAACTATAAGCAGTGGAAATGACTGGAATTTAGATTTAGATAGGACGAAACTATTAGCAGTGGAAATGACTGGAATTTACATTTAGATAGGACGTAACTATTAGCAGTGGAAATGACTGGAATTTACATTTAGATAGGACGAAACTATTAGCAGTGGAAATGACTGGAATTTACATTTAGATAGGACGAAACTATTAGCAGTGGAATTGACTGGAATTTACATTTAGATAGGACGAAACTATTAGCAGTGGAAATGACTGGAATTTAGATAGGACGAAACTATTAGCAGTGGAAATGACTGGAATTTGTATTTCGATAGGACGAAACTATTAGCAGTGGAAATAACTGGAATTTTGATTTAGATAGGACGAAACTATTAACAGTGAAAATGACTGGAATTTACATTTAGATAGGGCGAAACTATTAGCATTGGAAATGACTGGAATTTACATTTAGTTAGGACGAAACTATTAGCAGTGGAAATGACCTTAATTTAGATAGGACGAAACTATTAGCAGTGGAAATGACTGGAATTTACATTTAGATAGGGCGAAACTATTAGCAGTGGAAATGACTGGAATTTACATTTAGATAGGACGAAACTATTAGCAGTGGAAATAACTGGAATTTAGATAGGACGAAACTATTAGCAGTGGAAATGAATGGAATTTACATTTAGATAGGACGAAACTATTAGCAGTGGAAATGACTGGAATTTACATTTAGATAGGGAGAAACTATTAGCAGTGGAAATGACTGGAATTTACATTTAGATAGGACGAAACTATTAGCAGTGGAAATGACTGGAATTTAGATAGGACGAAACTATTAGCAGTGGAAATGACTGGAATTTACATTTAGATAGGACGAAACTATTAGCAGTGGAAATGACTGGAATTTACATTTAGATAGGACGAAACTATAAGCAGTGGAAATGACTGGAATTTACATTTAGATAGGACGAAACTATAAGCAGTGGAAATGACTGGAATTTAGATTTAGATAGGACGAAACTATTAGCAGTGGAAATGACTGGAATTTACATTTAGATAGGACGTAACTATTAGCAGTGGAAATGACTGGAATTTACATTTAGATAGGACGAAACTATTAGCAGTGGAAATGACTGGAATTTACATTTAGATAGGACGAAACTATTAGCAGTGGAAATGACTGGAATTTACATTTAGATAGGACGTAACTATTAGCAGTGGAAATGACTGGAATTTACATTTAGATAGGACGAAAAGATTTAGTATTAAACAAAAACATCGTGAAATAATAAGGAAAATTAGCTAGTTATCAATATAACAGCAAATGGAAACAACCGGGGTGGAAGGGGGGGGGGGAAGACAACGTCATGGCTTCACAGTCATCTGTGCCTTAAATCAGGAAGAAATTATTGTAATTCTTTTAAATATTCAATTCAATTTGAGAAAATGATGTAAATTGATAAAATCACGTAGGGCCGTAGGGCTAAAAAATATACGCATGTTGTCAATGAAGGATTAAAACAATTTCTGTTATAAACTCTTGGACTCATTGCTTTTCAATAGTACAATACTATGGAATAGAATGTTTATAATGGTCAGTTTGTCTTGGACATAAGGGAAAACCCAAGTGACTAATACAATAGTACACCATACACATAAATATAGAATGATATTTTAAGTTCAATTTAATAACAATTTCCTTGTAATGTCCACCACCTCCGACTCCTTTCTACTCGTCAAATCTCGGACATTCACGGACACTGCCGAGTAAAGCCCCCCCCCCCCCCCCCCCCACCGCACATACACACAAATCTTTTTAAAAGAACCAATGTAAAAAGAACTACCATTTAATTTAGGCGCATAAAAATGACAAAACCTTCCTGGCATTTATAGCTGGTCTTTTACTCGCTGACCATCTCCTGTTGTTTATTGCCCAGCCACCAAAATGTCGGACATCACAAGTCAACTGGACAGCGACGAGGGGTGTGTGAGATTGTCGTTCTGGAAAGGAGATGACTTTTTAAGGGGTGCAAATTGCAGGCCTACTCGCCAATGGTTGATAGGAAGTGGCTCCAGTTTTATCTCCTTGGTCAGTTTGTTATTTGATAGTGGTCATCTCTGTGGTAAGATGTTTGGTCAAGTTTACCGCTACCTCCACGGACAACAAATTCTTTCATGGTAAAGAAAAAAACCAGAATCATAGGCGACGACTAACATTTTGTTTTCCGCTGATAGTGAAGATCTTATTGTTAAAAGCATTTTACAATAGTAATTTGACGTGGGAAGGAAAGGAGGGGGGGGGGGTGGAGTGTATGACCTAAGCCTGACCCATTCCTTCTCCCATTTTCACACACACCCGAGCTTAGAATGGATATTTGCCCCACATTGTGTAGTCCTTCTTTGATTCTTTATGAGGCACAGTGGACGAGTGACAGCACGTTAGGCTGGTGTACTGAAGGTCCTGGGTTTGATTTATGATAAAGGTTTTATCTCGTTCTCTAATGGGTACCTGAATTTAGTTAGGGTAAAGTAATGGCAGCTGTGCAATGTGCTGGCCACACAATCCCCTTGTATGCAGTGCAAGAGAAAAATGAAAACGCTGCCTCTCCAGCACTATGGATCAATTTAGTTCGACGAATCAGGGGTATGCAACAGGCGACTCGACAAGCTTTATAGTGCCCCCTTCCCGACCGGCGCTTTTAATGGCAATTTTCTGTATATAATAAAACTTTAGTAATAATATGCATCCAAATTTAGACTATGTGATCATCTAGTTGTATAGAAATCCTTGTATGACCTAATGACGTACAATGGTGATCACTCTTGATCTAGATTTAAACGTAAATATTTGTTTGATAACGAAAGAAAGCGGATAAACCATTAACCTATAAAGAGTCTCAATTCGAAAGGCTACGATGCTGAAAATTTGAAAGAATGTATTGTTAGTCGGGACAAGTCTGCTGGCCAAGTTTCGGCTCGATTGGACGACGGGAAGTGGTAAAAAGATCGCTGCAAAGTTTTGCAAGCAACCAGACAAACATACAGACAGCGCAAGATAATAGAAAGGGAGTAATAATAATTTAAAAAATACTATCTTATGTTCAGTGGCGTAGCTAAGGGAGGGGAAGGGGGGTCCAAATTCGAAAGTCCCCCGGGCCCCTACTTGAGGGGGGCCCCCAAAGGCGTGTCCGAATTGTTTTTTCTCATATTATAATGTCGAATGTCAAAATGCAGGGGCGCCTAAAGAGGCCAAGCCCCCCGGGCCCCCAAATCCATTACAACGGCACTGCTTATGTTACAGGCGCTACTTCTATAAAGAAGGTTATAGCGTCCTACGCTCATCTAGGGACCAAGTTTAGTCTTGCATTTTTATTAGTGTTTTAATTGACGTTAGGTTACTGGTTTTTCCTGGTTTGTTCAGGCAACCCATTTCATGCCCGAATACCACTCGGGAAGAAAGAGTACTTATATGCATTTGTTCTTGCATAAGGGATGAGAAAAGTGTTGTTTTCCTTATGTTTATATTATTATTAGGTTGTATTTCTAAATTAGAGTTTAATGTCTTGTGTATTATTACTACTTTACACTTTGCCCTTCTTTCCTCTAGTGTTTCTAGGTTTAGCGATTTAACTATTGGAGTTACTCTTATCAGTTGTGAATATTACTAGTAAATAAGAATTTTAGCAATTAGTTAAAGTAAGAAGTACCTGTGCTTGCGTTTATTCGAACTGTGTATATTGTGTTTGAATTGTGTATTTATTATTCCTACTGTGTATGTACAGTTTGTATAAAGAACTTTGGACTCGCTGTATGCAATGAATTAAGTCTATTCCATTATACGAGGCAATATAATTTCTATTTATTATCCTTTTATTACACAGCTCCGCATTCCTAGCATGAACAGATAACAACTTAATATTGTCTGATTAATTCTTTGGCTTGATGTCAATGGAGTTAACAATAAGTTGGCTGGGTAAGTTAGAACTACAGGTTCCACATCGCTTCGATTTAGTCAACAAAGCAACGTTCACAACAGAGCATACAAAGGGCTTGTGTGGCCAGTACAATACCAAACGCCTTTAATATGTTCCCAAAATAGATAACAGAATGCGATTGTCTCAAAATCCGTCTTTACTCAGGGCTTGACCCTCAAAAAGAACTTTCAGATGCCAATCCCACGCACTCCTTTCTGACCACCACCGCCCCCCCCCCCCTTCAATTCTTCAATATCGGTATTCGACGTAAAATGTCAACATAAAGGCACGACTTATGTGGCATTACCATTTTGAGGTTTTAATGACAGGGCTCATAATCGAGAGGAGGTGGGGGGGGGGGGGGAGTACTAGGGGTACAGAGAGAGAAATATTTCACAGGTAGGTTTGTGTGTGCGCGCGTTAGAGTGTGGGTGTGTTTGTGTGTGTG
>OX421497.1:16569822-16697322 GCA_949126835.1 Anisus vortex | reverse complement strand
TGTGGGTGTGTGTGTGTGTGTGTTAGAGTGTGGGTGTGTGTGTGTTAGAGTGTGGGTGTGTGTGTGTGTGTGTTAGAGTGTGGGTGTGTGTGTGTGTGAAGGTGGGTGGTTGCTTGAATGTTTACGTCCTACAGAAACCGTCTACGCCACGAATCTTGACGATCAGTTCCGATCAGCTGGCCCAAAAAGAAAGCTTTGAGGTAAATCTACAAACTCTAATAATTCCCAGATCAATACAATATTCCATTTTCTTTTTATCGCTGATTGATACGTAATGATTTCTTTACCTGTTATCGATTGTCACGTGAGAAAGCAATAAAAATAAATAGACTATAACAACCACAACACGGTGAAGGTAAAGGAGTGGTTTGTATTATAACAATTTTTTTTTTCAATTCCATTACTTTTCACTTACTTTGCCCATAAAAGGTGTTATCTATAAAGTAAGTAAAAATCATAGTACATGCTTTACCTTATTATACAGCCAGATAAACGGCGTTCAAAATTTATTTCGTTTACTTTTTAGAGGGTGTCCGGTAATTTATAAGATAGGGTATACTTTGTAAACCAGGGAGGGAAGGGGAGAGAACCAAACGTTGTTTTTTGTTATTTTTTAAAACCTGTATTTGAAAACCGCCTATTTCAGATATAGGGTCTATTTATAAAGTTAATATATATTTGTATGAAATTTTGAACGTTTTTAACGATTTTTTTAATTATTAAAAGTTAAATAAAATTTTATTATTTTTAATGGAAAAAATGGGGGAAGGGGGTGGGGTGGGTTGGGGCTAAAAGTCTCAGAAACATTTTTTGATAAAATACCTTTATGTTTTTTTGTTGTTGTGTTTTTCTGTTGTTTTTTGCCTAAAATGGACACCATTCTAAAAACAGCTCAATATTATATGCCTAAAAAGTTTTAGTTCATGCTTCCAGCTTTAAGTTCTTACAGATTGCTACAAAAATACATTTTGAATATAAACAAATATAGGTAGATAGATAAATAGATAGATAGATAGATAGATAGATAGATAGATAGATAGATAGATAGATAGATAAATAGATAGATAGATAGATAGATAGATAGATAGATAGATAGATAGATAGATAAATAGATAGATAGATAGATAGATAGATAGATAGATAGATAGATAGATAGATAGATAGATAGATAGATAGATAGATAGATAGATAGATAGATAGATAGATAGATAGATAGATAGATAGATAGATAGATAGATAGATAGATAGATAGATAGATAGATAGATAGATAGAGACGGAGAGAGAGACAGAGATATAATCTACACATTTGTGAAAGAGTTAAAAGAGTTATAAACACTACATAGAACCAGATGATAGTTTTTTTCAATGACCTATTGTGTCCAATGACCTATTGTGTCCAATGACCTATTGTGTCCAATGACCTATTGTGTCCAATGACCTATTGTGTCCAATGACCTATTGTGTCCAATGACCTATTGTGTCCAATGACTTATTGTGTCCAATGACCTATTGTGTCCAATGACCTATTGTGTCCAATGACCTATTGTGTCCAATGTCATCATTTTGTTGCACACACGCTCCACCCACTCCATAAATAACATATAACCTCTACAACACATACAGAGAATACTGAAAGATGTACGTTAGTGTGTGGGTGTGTGTTTGTGGGGGGGGGATGTGGGCGTCTTCTTCAACCCGACAGTGCGACACATAATATCATGAGGGGGGGGGGGAGGATAAAGGCTCATTCTGTTAGAGTTAATGACCTATTTAAAATACCTGTGTATCGTTTCTGCCATTCTTACGTAAGTAAGTGGGCAAGAATGGGATACGGGTCAGTGCGGATGCAGTCATTAAGACTGAAGGCGGTGTGGGGTGTGGGTGTAGGCCACTGTAGGGGAAAGGGGAATGGGAAGGTATAATTCCAAGCTGAACTTCAGAACACCGTTTGCGATACACTACTGGGATACGAGAGACAATATATTATTATATTAGCGGATTATTAAAACAAAGACATCTAGGTCAAATGATCGTGAAGTAACCTACTAGCGATAGACCTATAACAATATACCGGTAACTATTATAACATTGAAGCCATAGATTAGGATAGATTTAGCTACAGTACTTGACTATAGGCTACTGACGTCACTAGTCTTGAAAATTGCGGGAATTTATATTTCTGTAATAATATAGGCAAATTTAGTAAAGTAATCGGAACAAATTGACCCGTAGTGCCGGTGAAGCAGCGTTCACAACTTTATGTGACCATGTCATATTATGGGGGTTGTGTGTCTAGCACAATGCCCAAAACCACCTTTAGCTTGTCCTCAAATAATCGCAGGTACCCATCAGAGCTAGATAGATTCGAAAATCTTAGCCTTCACCAGGATTCGAACCCAGGATGTTCGGAACGCCAGCCGAATGTGCTGTCGCTCGGCCACCCGATATAAATGTGAGTTACAAAGTAAACGTATATATATATATATATATATATATATATATATATATATATATATATATATATATATATATATATATATATATATATATATATATATATATATATATATATATATATATATATATATATATATATATGTATATAATAATAATAATATAAAAGGTCATGAATATAGTTTCGATAAAAATGCTGTCCATTATACTTCTTTTCAATCCCCCCTCCAACCATCACACAAACTTTCCTTATTAGATTTAAATGAAAAACATTTTCAGCGGCTGCTATACGTCTGAAATTGTTTGATTCAATTCTTGGCTCTAAGATGTTCTTGGGTCTAACTAGCTCTGATGGGTGTATGTTGAAATTCGCAAATCAGTTGGTCATTCAAAAGTCCCTTTTGGTAAACAATATAATAAAAATAGGTATCGCAAGCCACATACACTAGGGGTTGATATGAAATAAATTTTTAATTCGATTTAAATTTGTCCTTTGATTTCTAATGGGTCTGGTGGTTCTTGCAATAGTGCGGAGAGATGTTAATTTGAAGTTATTACGTACGCATAGGGGCATACGGGTTAAAAAAGAATCCAGGGCATGCAGTGAGACTTGGAGGCCTTGCAAAAATTATCCCGAAGGGCACTAGCAAATATCCCACAGGGCACTAGTATTTATCCTGCAGGGCACTAGTAACTATCATGCAGGGCACTAGTAACTATCCTGCAGAGCAATAGTAACTATCCTGCAGGGCACTAGTAACTATCCTGCAGGGCTCTAGTAACTATCCTGCAGGGTACTAGTAACTATCCTGCAGGGCACTAGTAACTATCCTGCAGAGCACTAGTAACTATCCTGCAGGGCGCTAGTAACTATCCTACAGGGCACTAGTAACTATCATGCAGAGCCCTAGTAACTACCCTGCAGGGCACTAGTAACTATCCTGCAGGGCACTAGTAACTATCCTGCAGGGCACTAGTAACTATCCAGCAGGGCACTAGTAACTATCCTGCAGGGCACTAGTAACTATCCTGCAGGGCACTAGTAACTATCCTGCAGGGCACTAGTAACTATCCTGCGGGGCACAAGCAACTATCCTGCGGGGCACAAGCAACTATCCTGCAGGGCACTAGTAACTATCCTGCAGGGCACTAGCAACTATTCTGCAGGGCACTAGTAACTATCCTGCAGGGCACTAGTAACTATCCTGCAGGGCACTAGTGCAAGGTGGATGAAGAAGAGTCAGACTAAAGAAAAATTTGGAGGACGCTATAAAAAAGTGGACCTGCCTGTCCTACTTTGGCCCCCAAATGGAGACAAAACAGCAGTACAATAGTGCGCCTAACCACCCATCCACATCTGTCGGGTATCTCACGTTAGTTTAGGAACATAAATTCGTTTGGACACTGTCCTGGCCACATAGTCAATTTGTATATCGTGGCCACTGAATCTGCTGAATGCAGAGCGCTGCTAGCCCTAAAGACAAACATGACATAAAAGTGATAGGCCTAAACTTTTGTACAACATTTTGGGGCGTAGCGGACTTAAATTCTTTTAATAGAAGACGTTGTTTGTTTGTATTATTAACTTGTTGTCATTTGGTTTGTTTATGTTGTTGTTTTTCTACTTTCCAATCCCCTCCTCCCCACCCCTAACCCTCTACAACCTAATCCCGACCTGTCCTCAATTTTGTAAGCGATCAGCTGGCCTATACTATCAACACAGCGGAATGCCTTTCTATAAATAGACGCGTCACGTTCGTAGCTTATCAAAGGGCCATCACTCTTATGCAGTGTTATGAAGTTCTTTCACACACACACGTACGCTCATTGACTCTGACACACACACTCTCTTGACCTCTTTTTTTTTCTCTCGGGTAGAGAGATAGGTCTAGACTTGACCACTGCGCCCACCCCCCTCCTTTTCCCTACTCCAGTTCGCCCGTCATTGTAACTCGTCCAGCCAATCAAATAGGGCCTACGCTACTGGCCAATCAGTTGCGCTAGGTCTTCGATTATTTGCATGTGTATCGAACGTGTCTCGTCTTGTAGTCTCTAATCGATTCCACGATACGGGGTACTCGGTATAAGTGTAAGGCCTTTCATAATAGGCTTGTAAATGTACACGTTTTGTGTTGTGTGGGTCATCTCCCCTTTCCCAATAATCTTTCCCTTTTACTTAACTTTCTTTTTCAAAAATTGTTGTTGATGTATTTAAAGTCGTAAACTACGTCATGAGTCATGTGTAACCAAACAATTCTCTCTCACTCTCTCTCCAATATTTGTATATTAATTATGTATACATGTCTATCTCTATATATTATGTCAGTTTCTCTCTCTCTCTCTTCAATACTATGTATTTATAGATATATTAACATTTGTCTTTCAAACTTTCTATGTTTATACTTTTCTCTCTCTCTCTCTCTCCCTCTCTCTCTCTATCCCTCTGAGTATTTCTCTGTACTTATCTCTATGTTTCTCACTGAATCTCTTTTTATTTCACGATTTGTCTCTGTATAACTCTCTCTCTCTCTCTCTCTCTTCCTTTAAATATGTCCTCATGTCTCTCTGTATATCTAAATCTATCTCTCTATCTTTCTGTTTCTTTCATTATATACCTCTATGTCAAGTATATATATATCAAACTCTATGTCCATCAGTCTCTCTATGCTCCCTTTTCTGTCTATTCACCTCGCTATCTTTCTCTCTTTCTCTATTACTATCTTACTATGTCTCTTTCTTTCTTTCTCTCTCTCTATTTATGTCACTTTCTCTCAATATTTATTCATTTCTCCCTTTCTCTATGTCTCTTCACTCAATCTCTCTGTTTCTCTATCTTTTGTCAATCGCACTTTCCCTTCTAGCAGCTCACCTCTTTCCTTCTCTCCCCCACCCCCATCCAATTCCTTAAATTTAATCTTCGATTCATGCCCTACTGATAAGCAAATACAGTAGTTTTAGTTGTTGTTTAATAAATGACGATTGAATGCTTCATTTCAATCGTACTTTTGAAAAGTGATTGCCCTGCCCCCCCACCCCCCAAAAAAAGAGAAAATAAAATCAATCACACTACCGGTGTATATACGTTGAAGTATCGATAAAGCACAATCTAGTAGCTCTATATCACGTGTTTGAGATAGTTTTACAATGACGTAATCAAGTACTAGATTAAGCAACGTAGCCTATAATACTATAATATGGCTTTCACTACTGTAACAACATAACGTTGTAAAAACACTATCAGTGTGCGAACCTGATCCAATTGCAGGGAAAGCAATAGTTCTTCTTTACGTCTTCTGTGTTTATGTGCGGGACAGGGTGGTTTAACAACAGCGCACTGGGTAGTTTTTTTTTTTCAAAAGGCCTTGTGTTCAAATCCAAATTATAAAAAAAATGACCGTCATCAAAATATTCTGAATCGGGGGGTGGGAGGGGGGCGTGGTTCCGCGTCTCCCTATATGTGATCTGGTGGCGTCGTTCAGTGTTTCTAGATCTGTGATCTGTAGGCGTGGTTCAGTGTCTCTAGATCTGTGATCTGTAGGCGTGGTTCCGTGTCTCTCTATCTGTTATCTGGAGGCGTGGTTCAGTGTCTCCCTATCTGTGATAGTTACTGTTATATAGTTACTAACTATTGTAATGTAACATTACAATAGTTAGTTGATTTAAAAAAAGGGTGGGCCTTAAGGCGGTTGTGATTAATGCTGGTAACACAATCTCGCTGCTTCACCTGAAGGAATGGGAAGGGGGGGGGGACAACATGATCTGAAATACATTTATTTACTAAATATAAAAAAAAAAATATCGAATTGTTAGGACAGGTTGAGGTAAATAAGTAAAGTACCCTTCGGACCAAATTGATCATAATGCCGGTGAGGCAGCATTAACCAGTTTCTGTGGCCACGGCATACTAGGTGATTGTGGGGCCAGCACAAAGCACAGCCGCCTTTACTTTACCCAAACTAAGATCACGTACCCATCAGAGCTGGGTAAACTCATGGACACCCTCCAGGCCGGGGGGCAAACATCCTAGTCTTCACCAGGCCGGGGGAAAACATCCTAGTCTTCACCAGGCCGGGGGAAAACATCCTAGTCTTCACCAGGCCGGGGAAAAACATCATAGTCTTCTCCAGGCCGGGGAAAAACATCCTAGTCTTCACCAGGCCGGGGGAAAACATCATAGTCTTCACCAGGCCGGGGAAAAACATCCTAGTCTTCACCAGGCCGGGGAAAAACATCCTAGTCTTCACCAGGCCGGGGGAAAACATCATAGTCTTCACCAGGCCGGGGGAAAACATCCTAGTCTTCACCAGGCCGGGGAAAAACATCCTAGTCTTCACCAGGCCGGGGAAAAACATCCTAGTCTTCACCAGGCCGGGGGAAAACATCATAGTCTTCTCCAGGATTCGAACCCGGGACCTTTGGGTGCTTTTTATTAAATCATATATAGTCAATCTTTTTCCCCATTCATGGCCTTCCGAATGGAAAAAAATATAGAGACAGCGGTGTTTTGACATTCTTCAAGTGGGGTTTGTCTTTTTCTTATATATACATGTATATATATAGAGACAGTGGTGTTTTGACATTCTTCAAGTGGGGTTTGTCTTTTTCTTATATATACATGTATATATGTAGAGACAGTGGTGTTTTGACATTCTTCAAGTGGGGTTTGTCTTTTTCTTATATATACATGTATATATATAGAGACAGTGGTGTTTTGACATTCTTCAAGTGGGGTTTGTCTTTTTCTTATATATACATGTATATATATAGAGACAGTGGTGTTTTGACATTCTTCAAGTGGGGTTTGTCTTTTTCTTATATATACATGTATATATATAGAGACAGTGGTGTTTTGACATTGTTCAAGTGGGGTTTGTCTTTTTCTTATATATACATGTATATATATAGAGACAGTGGTGTTTTGACATTCTTCAAGTGGGGTTTGTCTTTTTCTTATATATACATGTATATATATAGAGACAGTGGTGTTTTGACATTCTTCAAGTGGGGTTTGTCTTTTTCTTATATATACATGTATATATATAGAGACAGTGGTGTTTTGACATTCTTCAAGTGGGGTTTGTCTTTTTCTTATATATACATGTATATATATAGAGACAGTGGTGTTTTGACATTCTTCAAGTGGGGTTTGTCTTTTTCTTATATATACATGTATATATATAGAGACAGTGGTGTTTTGACATTCTTCAAGTGGGGTTTGTCTTTTTCTTATATATACATGTATATATATAGAGACAGTGGTGTTTTGACATTCTTCAAGTGGGGTTTGTCTTTTTCTTATATATACATGTATATATATAGAGACAGTGGTGTTTTGACATTCTTCAAGTGGGGTTTGTCTTTTTCTTATATATACATGTATATATATAGAGACAGTGGTGTTTTGACATTCTTCAAGTGGGGTTTGTCTTTTTCTTATATATACATGTATATATATAGAGACAGTGGTGTTTTGACATTCTTCAAGTGGGGTTTGTCTTTTTCTTATATATACATGTATATATATAGAGACAGTGGTGTTTTGACATTCTTCAAGTGGGGTTTGTCTTTTTCTTATATATACATGTATATATAGAGAGACAGTGGTGTTTTGACATTCTTCAAGTGGGGTTTGTCTTTTTCTTATATATACATGTATATATAGAGAGACAGTGGTGTTTTGACATTCTTCAAGTGGGGTTTGTCTTTTTCTTATATTTACATGTATATATATAGAGACAGTGGTGTTTTGACATTCTTCAAGTGGGGTTTGTCTTTTTCTTATATATACATGTATATATATAGAGACAGTGGTGTTTTGACATTCTTCAAGCGGGGTTTGTCTTTTTCTTATATATACATGTATATATATAGAGACAGTGGTGTTTCGACATTCTTCAAGCGGGGTTTGTCTTTTTCTTATATATACATGTATATATATAGAGACAGTGGTGTTTCGACATTCTTCAAGTGGGGTTTGTCTTTTTCTTATATTTACATGTATATATATAGAGACAGTGGTGTTTTGACATTCTTCAAGTGGGGTTTGTCTTTTTCTTATATATACATGTATATATATAGAGACAGTGGTGTTTCGACATTCTTCAAGTGGGGTTTGTCTTTTTCTTATATATACATGTATATATATGGAGACAGTGGTGTTTTGACATTCTTAAAGTGGGGTTTGTCTTTTTCTTATATATACATGTATATATATGGAGACAGCGGTGTTTCGACATTCTTCAAGTGGGGTTTGTCTTTTTCTTATATATACATGTATATATATAGAGACAGTGGTGTTTCGACATTCTTCAAGTGGGGTTTGTCTTTTTCTTATATATACATGTATATATATAGAGACAGTGGTGTTTTGACATTCTTCAAGTGGGGTTTGTCTTTTTCTTATACATACATGTATATATATAGAGACAGCGGTGTTTCGACATTCTTCAAGTGGGGTTTGTCTTTTTCTTATATATACATGTATATATATAGAGAGACAGTGGTGTTTTGACATTCTTCAAGTGGGGTTTGTCTTTTTCTTATATATACATGTATATATATAGAGACAGCGGTGTTTCGACATTCTTCAAGTGGGGTTTGTCTTTTTCTTATATATACATGTATATATATATAGAGACAGTGGTGTTTTGACATTCTTCAAGTGGGGTTTGTCTTTTTCTTATATATACATGTATATATAGAGAGACAGCGGTGTTTCGACATTCTTCAAGTGGGGTTTGTCTTTTTCTTATATATACATGTATATATATATAGAGACAGTGGTGTTTTGACATTCTTCAAGTGGGGTTTGTCTTTTTCTTATATATACATGTATATATATAGAGAGACAGCGGTGTTTTGACATTCTTCAAGTGGGGTTTGTCTTTTTCTTATATATACATGTATATATATATATAGAGACAGTGGTGTTTTGACATTCTTCAAGTGGGGTTTGTCTTTTTCTTATATATACATGTATATATAAAGAGACAGTGGTGTTTTGACATTCTTCAAGTGGGGTTTGTCTTTTTCTTATATATACATGTATATATATAGAGACAGTGGTGTTTTGACATTCTTCAAGTGGGGTTTGTCTTTTTCTTATATATACATGTATATATATAGAGACAGCGGTGTTTTGACATTCTTCAAGTGGGGTTTGTCTTTTTCTTATATATACATGTATATATATAGAGACAGTGGTGTTTTGACATTCTTCAAGTGGGGTTTGTCTTTTTCTTATATATACATGTATATATATAGAGACAGTGGTGTTTCGACATTCTTCAAGTGGGGTTTGTCTTTTTCTTATATATACATGTATATATATATAGACAGTGGTGTTTCGACATTCTTCAAGTGGGGTTTGTCTTTTTCTTATATATACATGTATATATATAGAGACAGCGGTGTTTCGACATTCTTCAAGTGGGGTTTGTCTTTTTCTTATATATACATGTATATATATATAGACAGTGGTGTTTCGACATTCTTCAAGTGGGGTTTGTCTTTTTCTTATATATACATGTATATATATAGAGACAGCGGTGTTTCGACATTCTTCAAGTGGGGTTTGTCTTTTTCTTATATATACATGTATATATATATAGACAGCGGTGTTTCGACATTCTTCAAGTGGGGTTTGTCTTTTTCTTATATATACATGTATATATATATAGACAGTGGTGTTTCGACATTCTTCAAGTGGGGTTTGTCTTTTTCTTATATATACATATATATAGAGAGACAGCGGTGTTTCGACATTCTTCAAGTGGGGTTTGTCTTTTTCTTATATATACATGTATATATATAGAGACAGCGGTGTTTCGACATTCTTCAAGTGGGGTTTGTCTTTTTCTTATATATACATGTATATATATAGAGACAGCGGTGTTTCGACATTCTTCAAGTGGGGTTTGTCTTTTTCTTATATATACATGTATATATATAGAGACAGTGGTGTTTTGACATTCTTCAAGTGGGGTTTGTCTTTTTCTTATATATACATGTATATATATATAGACAGTGGTGTTTTGACATTCTTCAAGTGGGGTTTGTCTTTTTCTTATATATACATGTATATATATAGAGACAGCGGTGTTTCGACATTCTTCAAGTGGGGTTTGTCTTTTTCTTATATATACATGTATATATAGAGAGACAGCGGTGTTTTGACATTCTTCAAGTGGGGTTTGTCTTTTTCTTATATATACATGTATATATATAGAGACAGCGGTGTTTCGACATTCTTCAAGTGGGGTTTGTCTTTTTCTTATATATACATGTATATATATATTATATTATTTGATTTAGCCTATTTGTATTTTTTTTTAAACAAGGCTTTTTTTTTCTATTTGGCCTAAAGAAGCGGCCACAGGTCCAGCGATGGGATTGTTTGACCCAAACATGAAGTACTTTATTAGTCTAATATTACTTTTTTCTTAGGTCCTTTCCGATAGAGTTTATTGAAGTATTTTTATCATGCAAGAGAAACCGATCCAAGAAACAGCCAGTCACCTAAAATAATATGCATATCCTTATGTGTTACATCACCTGTATGAATATTGAATAACCTATAAGCCTGCCGACATTATACACTAAAAAGATTATCTGGACTATTTTATTCACATTTTTAAAGAAACGGTTCATATATATAGATATATAATGCTGATAAACTTATACGTTATCTCAATGAAGTCAGCCATTTTATTTTTATAAGACTAAAGTATTTATCTATTTATTGATTATTTAATGTATAAGTATATAGTGAGCGAATGCTGTATTAAAAAGCTTAACAGTTTGTTTGTTTTTTAACTCACTTCTCGTCTGCTCGACTTACACATTAAGATTTACTTTTTAAGCCTAAATTGGGCAAATCTTATTGTGCCGGTATCTATTGCAATGATATCTATCTATATATATAAAAAGACAGTGTTAAGCCCCGCGAGGATCCCCATTGGTCAATTTGAAAACACGTGTGTCACTGACCTATCTAGGCCTAGCCCAATATACCGTCTAATAATTTTTCACATCGGACATGTGTCTTTGATAGCTCAGTGGTAAACGTAGTGGACTGCTATACGGGCGACCAGGGTTCGATTCTCCAGATAGACTATACTTTTTTTTTCGACATTTTTTTTTCAAACTTTTTACAACAAAAGACAGATTTTGTTAAATAAAAATATTTTTTTAACCGATTACAATATTTATTTAGATTCTACTTTCCTAAAGGTATTCAGTAAAAAAAATAATAATTTAAAAATAAGATTTGTAGCTTTCTTTTAAGTGTAGTTTATAAATTTGTTATCTGCACCTTATACAGTCTGTTTTTTTTTCACCCGGGCAACGCCGGGCAATGTAGCTTGTCTATATATATAAAAAGACAGTGTTAAGCCCCGCGAGGATCCCCATTGGTCAATTTGAAAACACCTGTGTCACTGACCTATCTAGGCCTAGCCCAATATACCGTCTAATAATTTTTCACATCGGACATAGCTCAGTGGTAAACGAAGTGGACTGCTATACGGGCGACCAGGGTTCGATTCTCCAACTTTTTTTTTTCGACAATTAATTTTTCAAACTTTTAAAAACAAAAGACATTGTAAATCTATAGGCAATATAGATTTTGTTAAATAAAAATATTTGACTATTTTTTTTTTACCCCATTACAATATTTATTTACTTTCCTAAAAGTATTCAGTAAGTGTAGAAATGTAGTTTATAAATTTGTTATCTGCACCCCAGACAGTCCTTTTTTTTTTCACCCGGGCAACGCCGGGCAATGTAGCTTGTATATATATAAAAAGACAGTGTTAAGCCCCGCGAGGATCCCCATTGGTCCATTTGAAAACACGTTTGTCACTGACCTATCTAGGCCTAGCCCAATATACCGTCTAATAATTTTTCACATCGGACATGTGTCTTCGATAGCTCAGTGGTAAACGTAGTGGACTGCCATACGGGTGACCAGGGTTCGATTCTCCAGTTAGACTATACTTTTTTTTTTTTCGACAATTAATTTTTCAAACTTTTAAAAACAAAAGACATTGTAAATCTATAGGCAATATAGATTTTGTTAAATAAAAATATTTGACTATTTTTTTGACCCTATTACAATATTTATTTACTTTCCTAAAAGTATTCAGTAAGTGTAGTTTATAAATTTGTTATCTGCACCCCAGACAGTCCTTTTTTTTTTATTTCACCCGGGCAGCGCCGGGCAACGTAGCTTGTATAATATATAGTATAGAGTTTCTGTCACGAGACAATGGGTGGCACCCTTGCACCAACCGAACAAATCCACCATCGCTGTACTTCAAAACAAACCTATAAAATTTTGTTAATGTTTCTATTTTAAATCACTGATCTATATAAACAGAAGAAAAATGTGTTTACTGCGAGGTGGAAACACAATTTAAAATACAACTTAAAATACAACTTAAAATACAACTTAAAATACAACTTAAAATACAACTTAAAATACAACTTAAAATACAACTTAAAATACAACTTAAAATACAACTTAAAATACAACTTAAAATACAACTTAAAATATAATTCAATTTACTTAGCAGGCTTTTGAATTGGCTGCATGCTGTTTCTTCTTTTTTTTAGTTCCAAATGTATTTAATGAAAAAAAAATGAAATGTAAAAACTGTATCCTTAGCACAGAGTAAATAAGCCATAAACATTGGTGTTACAATTAGAAGGGACACACAGACATATATGCTACAGAGGGATAGATAGAAACTTGGCCTCCGCCATTTTATTTCACTAGAGACGATTAAGATGGACCGTAAGATGGACGATTTGTTTAAAAGTTATTATTAATTACAAATCGCTAATTATTGAGATTCTTTTCTTTATTTATTTGACTTAGATACCTCCGGCTAACTTGCGAATTTGTTTGTTTTTAAACATTAGGACTCACAATACCTATTTCAAAAGATGCTTGACTTAGCTTTAGGGTCTAGTCTAAAAACACATTCAAGTCAACCAGTTTAATAATTAATCACACAACTGCTATTAAATAATACACCTATTTATATTGAAATAAAAATCCATTAAATGAACATTAGTTTTAAAAAAGATTATAGAATAATTAAATAGATAGACCTATAATATATAAATAGTTTTTATTTCTAAATGCTTCCATATGTGGGTATGGCTAGAACCAAAACGTCTTTACATAAAAAAACAAAATAATACTAAGACACCTTAACAAAATCAAAATATAGATTTATTTATTGAAGTTTGAACTTGGGAGGGTAAAGGGGAGACAAGTGTAGTCTACTATGGGCGGCCTTGACCTGACTTTACGAGAATGTGTGAAACTGTTTTATGATGGCCATGTGGCTTTGGCCACTTCACTGCTTGTGGATCTAAGAAAAGAAGTTTCTTTCATTCGTCATGTGACCAAACTTGGTTGTTGAGGATTGAAGATAGCCTCAAGGCAACAAGCTCTAATTTGGGCAAAACACACACACACTCAGAGGACCTTAATAACGTTGAATGCCTAAAACAAATTATGTATATAGGCCTATATATTCTAAAAACGTGCCAGCCTTTTATGTCAATAATTATCCACCTACTCTACTTATCATACGTTTACTGTGATAATTTGTGATAAAAGAGAAGAAGACAAAAGTTTTAGATCTAAAAAATATCGAAATAGATCTAGTCACTAGTCTAGATCTAATAAGATAAACTGAAATAGATCTAGTCACTAGTCTAGATCTAATAAGATAAACTGAAATAGATCTAGTCACTAGTCTAGATCTAATAAGATAAACTGAAATAGATCTAGTCACTAGTCTAGATCTAATAAGATAAACTGAAATAGATCTAGTCACTAGTCTAGATCTAATAAGATAAACTGAAATAGATCTAGTCACTAGTCTAGATCTAGATCTAATAAGATAAACTGAAATAGATCTAGTCACTAGTCTAGATCTAGATCTAATAAGATAAACTGAAATAGATCTAGTCACTAGTCTAGATCTAGATCTAATAAGATAAACTGAAATAGATCTAGTCACTAGTCTAGATCTAGATCTAATAAGATAAACTGAAATAGATCTAGTCACTAGTCTAGATCTAGATCTAATAAGATAAACTGAACAAATAAAACAAGAGAACCCACAGAGAGGGTTGTGTTACGAATGAAGAAAACAAAACAAGGATGGGCACTGACAGTTGACCTCCCAGCAGGCATTGAAACCTGAAAGTTTCTCCCCCTCCCCTCCCCCCCCCCCTCATATACTTATTGTTGGCCTCCCCCCCCCCACTCATATACTTATTGTTGGCCTCCCCCCCACTCATATACTTATTGTTGGCCTCCCTCCCCCCCACTCATATACTTATTGTTGGCCTCGCCCCCCACTCATATACTTATTGTTGGCCTCCCCCACCCCCACTCATATACTTATTGTTGGCCTCCTCCCCCCCACTCATATACTTATTGTTGGCCTCCCTCCCCCCCCCCCACTCATATACTTATTGTTGGCCTCCCCCCCACTCATATACTTATTGTTGGCCTCCCCCACCCCCACTCATATACTTATTGTTGGCCTCCCCCCCCACTCATATACTTATTGTTGGCCTCCCTCCCCCCACTCATATACTTATTGTTGGCCTCCCCCACCCCCACTCATATACTTATTGTTGGCCTCCCCCCACTCATATACTTATTGTTGGCCTCCCTCCCCCCCCACTCATATACTTATTGTTGGCCTCCTCCCCCCCCCACTCATATAGTTATTGTTGGCCTCCCTCCCCCCACTCATATACTTATTGTTGGCCTCCCCCACCCTTACTCATATACTTATTGTTGGCCTCCCCCCCCCACTCATATACTTATTGTTGGCCTCCCCCCCACTCATATATTTATTGTTGGCCTCCCCCCCCCCACTCATATATTTATTGTTGGCCTCCCCCCCTCATATACTTATTGTTGGCCTCCCCCCTACTCATATACATATTGTTGGCCCCCCCCCACTCATATACTTATTGTTGGCCTCCCCCCACACTCATATATTTATTGTTGGCCTCCCCCCACCACTCATATACTTATTGTTGGCCTCCCCCCCCACTCATATACTTATTGTTGGCCTCCCCCCCCCCACTCATATACTTATTGTTGGCCTCCCCCCCCCACTCATATACTTATTGTTGACCTCCCTTTGTTTCAGTTTCAATTTTCAAGTCAGTTTATTATTAGCTGTATGGTGGCCATGTGGTAGCGCGCTCGGCTGGCGCACCGAGGGTCCTGGGTTCGAATCCTGGCGAAGGGTATGATTTGTTCCAGGCCTGGAGGGTTTCCCCGAGTCTACCCAGCTCTGATGGGTCAGATGGGTACCTGACTTTAGTTGGGCTAAAGTAAAGGCGACTGTGCATTGTGCTGACCACACAATCCCCTGGTATGCCGTGGCCACAGAAACTGGTGAACGCTGTTTCACCGGCCCTATAGATCAATTTGGTCCGACGGGATAGTTTACTTACTTACTACAAGTACCTATATTGGTGTTTCATTCTACTATATATCACAAATACTGTGTGTTTTCCAGGTCCAGAAAAAATGTATTAGTCCGTCGAGATACTTACTCATTTTTTATGTATCAACTTTCTAACAGAAATCTTTTTTTTTACAATATAGACTCTATATTCTAATAGGCTCACCTAATTTAGGTGTCGATTCATCCCATTGTTCAATTTGATTTGGTGGACATTATTTCAGGCGGTGTATCCACGCGTCAAAGGTCCCGGGTTCGAATCCTGGTAAAGGCTAGCTTTAGTTCCCGGGTCTCGAGGGTGTCCTTAGAATTCTCAGCTCTGATGAGTACCTGACAGTAGATACGGAGAATTCTCAGCTCTGATGAGTACCTGACAGTAGATACGGATAAGTATAAAGGAGAGCGGTTATTGTGCTGGCTACATACTCCTCGTGTTTGTCGTGGCCCTAGTCATATAAACTTGTGAATGCTGCTTCATAGGATCTAGATCTAGAGGTCGAATAGATCTGAAGGAAAATAGGTCTTGTCCCCTAAGACGTTGGACCAATCGTGGCCAAATATTTTATTAAATTCTATTACACAACGTGTAGAATTAGTTGATTTTAACGTTTCTTTTTTAAACCACTGGTCTTTATTTAAACAGAATAAGAATGTCTTTATTGCAAGGTGGAAATAGAACTTAAAATTGAACTCCTTGGCATGAGAGCCTTCTCAATATCTGGCCCAAAAGTCTGGAATCTACTTCCCATCCAACTCAGGCAGACAAGTTCTATCATCACTTTTAACAAGAACTTGATAACACATTATTTGAATATTTAACATCGTGAAACATTTTTTAGACCCGTACTATGTTTTACTTTTATATTAGATCGGTCAGAGTTACATTAATTTGCTTTGTACTATGTTTGTAAAGTTTTAATAAGTATTAATTTAATTTAGCTTTATATATCCTGTTCAGCTTAGAGAATCATATCCGTGTTCTAAATGTTTTAAATGCGCTCTTAGCTTACATTATGTTGGTTGGCAGCGCTATACCACTAGAATTATTTGTTTTTAAAAAAAGATAAATGTGCCCTCGATATGTACACATTACCAGTTTAATTGATCTTCCCTCGGTAATAAGTTAAATAAGGACCGGGCCCGTGTGTTTAACATAATAATAATAATATGCATTTAAAATGGTTCATAAATACATAGATTCTACTTTTAAAAAATCTTTACAATCTCAAAATGCATCTTACTTATTTATTTTAAGAAAATTTACTTATATATTTTTTATTTTTTTTTTCCTTTGAAGGTCTATTCGTTAGAATGTCAGTTACATTGTTTAGAATAAGAATAAGAATGGGCATTTCTATAGCGCTTCTATTCATGCTATTAAATTAGCATGCTCAGAGCGCTCTTGGTGTGATTTGCAGTGGTAGATGTATTAGCCAAAGAGAAAGGTCTTCAAGTTCTTTTTAAAAGTTTCTCTTGTCCCAGATTCTCTCAGTGTCTGAGATAGACTGTTCAAATTGTATCCCACCTCTTTTAACCAAAACATAAATTTAATGTGTGATTTTTTACAAAGATGCAACTTTCTTTTTTTTTCTTTCATTTTTATACACTCTGGCCTCTTTGTATGCCAATGAATTCCCTGCATCACAGCTGTGTGATAACTATTAAAAATATTAGTTTAAACTTTATAACAAGCATTACCGGTAGCCTTTTTCTAAATAATTTACAGCAATATTAAGCAAGAAATATTATATAAATCTATAGGCCTATATGTGCATGGGCCTATTCATTCAATATGTAATATATAGACTAGGTCTAGTACTAATAAGTATATTTAAAACAAATTAAAACAAAAATTAAACTATACATTTTTGAATAAAAAAAAAAAATAATGCCGATGAGAGAAAAGTGGGTGAAAAGGAGGTGAAAAGTTCCACGTTCGTCCTCTTTTCCCCGTAAACCCCGCCCCAATTTCCCCCTCTCCCCTCATTCCTACACACCGAGAGATCATCTTCTTTCCCGGCATCCTGATGGGGTGGGATCTCTAGCAGACGAATCAGAAGCAGGCGGGTTTCATTCACGGCCGACTAGCCAAGCGATCTATTCATTCACACGGACCAAAACACAGTTTTAAGGAAAGAGAGTTGACCTCATTTTTTTTTAAACACTATCCTCCCCCTCTCTCTTTATCTTCCTTTCTCGCTTCGTTTTTTCTTTCTTCTAAAAATAGAACATACATCGGGACTAAGAAAGAAGGATAAATATAATAATAATATATAGGCCTGGACCTAAGACATACCCCGGTACTGAAAAAACTTGAACTTTCGATTATTGTTTGTTTTTTTCATCGAAACTGAAGAGTTCAGCAAAAATACAAAATGGGCAATATGCATAGCTAGACTTCCAGATTATAGCTTCTATTCATACGTAAGCTCGATTTAGGCATGATAGCTAGACATAACAACATAGCTAGATTTTTTATATATTAGGCCTATAGCTTATATTAACTTAAATGCAATACAGTGTGCCTATAGCCTATAGGCTACAAACATGTATAGGCCTACCCTACGGTCTACGCTAACAACATACAAATTCACATGCATACTAATAATATTATAGCATCTTAGCCAGGTATAGATTATAACACCATATTTAATATCTAGACTTTTATATTATAGCTTCTATGCAACAATAATAATCCTGTACGTAGGCCTACACATATAGGGTCCACACTAAGCTTACACTATTCAAAGACTGATATGTAACAGATTTACAGAGGCAGTCGAGAGCATTTTAATTCTATATGGCCTACAGAAGATTATTGCTACTATGGTTTAAATTTAGTATTGCACTTTTCATTATGGTTTTAAATGGTGTTAAATTAAGTTGTTGGTATTCAAAGACTTTATTTAGGCAAACCATTCTATGATTTAAAAAAAAATTGGTTTTGCCCCTGTGTTTTTCCAAGTATTGTCGTAAAATCTTATTGTGTCGTATCATATAGGCCTAGGCCTACAATGACCACTCTAGATTAATACAATAAAGACATCTATACTATTATTGTGTCTAGAGTCTATATGTTATCACGAGCGTACACATGTAAACAATAATTGCGAATCCATGATTCGGCGCCTGTTAAATACAATTTTAAGGTTATATTTTATATTTGACAACAAATAAAAATATAATAATTTTGTTACCTCGTAGATCTATTAGGCTAGCAACAGATAAAGATGATCGGGTCCTAAATAAAACAAGTCTTCATTAAACATAGGGGTTCAGCCCTTTGACTGCATGACGCTAATGAGTAGGCTGCAGGCTATATAATTTTAGATGTGAGTCTATTAATAAATGGATCGCTTTGTTCTGCAATCCAAGAATCTATGTAAACATTAATAATGTGTAAATTTCTTCATTGCATGTTGTGCTGGAGTTCTTGATTTCAATTTTTTTTTTTTTCAGAAATCTTTTTTACATTTGAATATAGTCGACATGGAGGTACGGAAGTTTAACGCCTTGTTGGTAGAAAAAAAAAGTCCCATCTGTTTTTCTGAAATGTTTTTGTAAATATGATTTTGCCTTATGCATTTTCGGAATTCGAAACATTTTTTAATGCAAATTCTTCTTTTTTTTTGGCATCTAATTGTATCAAATGAAATTTCTATAGATTTAAAATGAAAAGAAACAAGAATATGAATATTTTTATTATGATTCAATAAATTATTCTAGATATTCTGATAAATAAAGTTGATATCTCATTCATTTCTGTAACATTTTTATATACCAACTGCCCAACAAGTAGGATCGCACTGAACGTCAGTGAAACACCACGACTGCGAGAGCCCGCACTGCTACGATGGAGCCCTCATGTGCTTGTAGCGCAGCCAGTGGCCACCCATGTCTGCCACACACAGCTGAGATTCCCCTCCTCTTTTTTTTTTTTTCTTTTTTTTTAATCGTAATTTTGTGCAGAAGAAAGGCGTTTTTAATCATATTAACTAATATATTTTATCAATATTTATGCTCAAAACATTCATCAAGATTCATATTTTCGAATGCAATAATAAAATTTATGAAAATCATGTCCAATTTTATAAAAAGACGCAAAAATGTGCAAACGCGAATTATTTTCTCCTTGGTCGCGCATGCGCAGTCCGCTATGTCTCATTGAATGATAAATGCCGAGCACCAGAAAATGCAAGTATTAAGAAGGAAGCTTCGATAGAGGCAGTATCGGCTTTACAAGGCCCAATATTGCTTTAACATATTATACAATTTCTACCTCATATTTATTCATTCTTGACCATTTGGAGTAAAGGAGTTCGTAAACATTTCTAGGAGTATTAAAATTCGTTCTGTGTTTCACTTTTGCAATTCATTCGTTCGAGACTTACAGGAAAATAAAATGGATGATTTATCACTAGTTTGTTGCGAAACTGATATTGGTGGCAAATTGCAGAGGGCCATTAAAGACCCCGTCATATTGAACGATAAAAGAGTTTTAGCAAATCTGCTAGCTACAGAGGATAAATATGTCCCTCATACCTGTTATTTTGATTGTGTGCAAACGGACATTCAGCCGTATATGAGAAAGATGGTTACGGAATGGATGGCAGAGGTAAAAATTAGAAATAGCCTTTTTAACTTTGTACAATTACCGTCCGTATTGCCACATCATTAATTAGTTAATCACTGTTTACAAATGAAAGTGCCAATAATACATTTTTAAAGTAAACCATGTCAAATTAGGACACGTAAACGTTCATTTGCACATCTGTACCAACGTAGACATAAATCATAAGGTGATAGGCACTGCCGGTTACAATATGGCCGAGCCAGCTGGAAGGCCTTGAAATTCCACGAGCTGTATGAATCATGGTCAAAATTTTCATACCGGTTTTGCAGATACTGCATTCTGCAGCTTTCCACCGAATAGTGCAATAAATATACTTCATTTTCACGTACAAACTAATAACCTGGGCTAATTTTTTTTCATATTATTGCAACTTTGGCAAAGTACAAAATGCATTATTTATATAGATCTATATACAAACATGATTCTTATACTAAAAGTTAGCAATATGATGCTGATGGGCCCTACATACCACATGCTATTTGCAATGAGTTGTCTTATAAGTTATTGTTTGTTTTTTAAATATCATACGTTTTGGTACAAATATTAAATAATGGCCTAAATTGTAATACAAATTATTATTTAGGCCCTATGTTCTTTGTATCTAAAGATTTTATTGACAATTTTTTTCATTTTGTTTGTATTTTTTTCCAGGTTTGTTCAGAACAGAGAATGGAGGAAGAAGTGTTTCCCTTGAGTGTAAATTATTTGGATAGATATCTATGTATCAGGGATATTAAAAGAAGTCGCTTGCAGCTCTTGGGTGCAGCCTGTATGTTTCTGGCATCCAAGCTAAAGGAGACCACTCCCATCAGCGGAGATCAGCTTGTCATGTACACTGATAACTCCATCACACTGGAAGAGTTGACGGTATGTCTTTATATCGGACAATATAGGAAGAAATTGTAGAATTTATGCAACGTTCTATAAGTGTCTACACATATTAGTTCTTAATTAGAATTCTCTTGTGTAGAATATGGATGTGTTCTTTAATACTAAATTGAAGACAGGTGTGTTGTATTGTCTTGTTTAAATCTGTAGCACTATTGGCTTGTAGCTGATATGAATTAGTAAAGTGAAACATAATTATGGAATATAAGTCACCATATGGTATAGAGTATACAAGTATCATGTAATTGATAATATCAAGAGATATCTTTTATATCATTCTAAATTCATCTAGTTCCTATGAATTTCAATTCACACCAAGAATAATGTTTTAGATGCTAGTATTCATTTGTAATGTGATTTTTTTCTCCCATAGGATATGGAGTCTCAAATATTACACCTACTGAAATGGGATTTGTCTGCCATTGTACCAAACGATTTCCTCGACCATGTGCTTCATAATATGTCCTACAGCGCTAACATTCTGGCTTCTGTTAAGAAACAAGCACAAACATTTGCAGCTCTTTGTGCCACAGGTAAGCACATCAAATTATTAAATTACTTACTAAGGTTCTATTCTGTTTAGTTTTATTCCCCCCCCCCCCTCTCCGTTTAGTTTTATCCCCCCTCCCAACAAAGCTCAGAGCCTGCTCTAAAATTAGATTTCTTAGGAAGTCCATTGTTTTACTCTTAGTTCATAATTTAAGTAGGCCTACTTGTTTATAAAATAACTGGACAATTTTAATGATAAAAATTATTTTCCCCGTTAGCAGAGTAGGTCTAGATCTAGTTGGCAGTGTAGGTCTAGTTAATGTTGGTGTGTTCACATTGGTGGTTCTGTAAGAAGTAAAAAAAAAAGTTTGTCAACACAACAGTATACAAGCAAAAGTCACCTTTAACAAAATATGCTTACAAGTAGTCATGTTGACTGTACTTTGACCTTTACCTAGTTACTTTGCTCTACTGTTTTAGCTTGTACAAACAGACTCCTTTAATTTTGGCAGTGTTTAAATATGTGTGTAATTTCTATTGGTTTCTCTATTGCAGATTACAAGTTTATGAGGACACCGCCATCGATGATTGCCTGTGCTGCTATAGGAACAGCTTTCAGAAATTTGAATTGTGACTCTGGAAATGAATTGATGACTCTGCACACTGTCACTGGAAATGATATGGTGAGTTTTTTTGTTGGTATTTTTCATAAGGTTTGTGTGATTTTTAATGTTGGGTAAATCTACCAAGGTTTGGGAAAGTTTGTAAATTATAATATTGTAGACTATACATTACTTTTAATGTAGTTGAGAATTCCTTAATAAAACTCCCATAATTTTTCTTCAACAAGTATTTTAGAAGCTCATATTAAAAAAAAGTATTTTACACTGCCAGTAAAAGATTTCACAATTTGGTAAATTGTAAATACTTTTAGAGCATGCATCCTGAATGTATTTTCTTTTCCATAAAGATTATTTTATTCTGTATTTTTCAGGATTTGATCCGAGGTTGTGTTGAGCAAGTGGAACAAACAATCAGGAACTGTATGTCTGCTTACAACCAGAGCCAGACCCCCACAAAGCAAGATGCCCACAAACAGGAACAGCCTACCACACCCACTGACGTCAGGGAGATTGACATAATGGCAGTTGACAATGTTTCAAAGCCAGTCCCGGTGGCATATTGAACTTGATCTTTGGACATGGTTGGATTGTGTACCTTTCTTTAAAGGTTAATGGTTCTCTTGTTATTGTTCCTTGTGCTGTTCCTGTTTGGCATCCTGGCCATGGGACTCTGTTCCTCGTAATTCTCCAGTCAAGGACATACAGACAACCAACTCTAAATCTCAGCGATACCAACAGAAAGTAGAAATTCTGTCAAATGTGGACTTACACTAAATTCACTATGGACTACCTGTAGAAACTACAAACCACCCAGATTGGGGGTCAGAGAAAAAGTTGTTGCCAAATTTTTTTTTCCTGCTTCAGGTATCTGTTGTATTTTCAAAGTAAGAAGGTGGGATGTATTTGTTTTGTTAATGTATTCAAAGTCTTCCATGAAGGTGTGTATTTAAAAACAAAAATATATGGCTGGTGAAATGGAAAACATTAGACCAGCTATTAACAAAAACATATATGCCTGCCATTCTCCTTGAGTTGTCAGACAAAATCTGCATAAAGCATTGTACTGTCATTTTAATAGTGTCTCTGCACAAATCAATGTTCTGTGGGTAAAACATTTTGTAAATTAAATGTTAACGCATAGCAAAGAATGTGCTAAATCCCATTGTTGTTTAGATGAAAAGGGTGCATCATATTGTTAAAAGCTTATGGTTTAGCTAGTGGGTTAAGGGGTTTGTTTATGTTATTATCATTTAGTGAAATGATTTTAGGCTAAAGCAACTAGAGGTTCTCACAGCTCCCTCCATTCCCCCCTCCTCCAATACTAGCTGTTAGTCCCTAGAATCTCAACTTTTTGATGGAAAATAACTCTGCCCTTGTGTTCACATAAGACAACGAAATTATTTCCTCTGATGTCTTTTGTTATTTATTTTTCATCAAGAGAAAAAATTAATTTGATAAGCCTTTTTTAATTCTTAGCTAGGTTTAGGAATTTCATCCCATCCCATGTATGTACAAAAGTAAAGAGACATTATTTAAATTATTTTTTTCAAAATGTGTTCATATGATTTACTTAAACAAATGTCCTCAGATCTTATCTACTTTAAATTGTGACCCAATATTTTATTGAACTTCTTGAATTTGAAAAATATATTTTTGGTTTCATCAACCACAGATTTGTTTTTCCATTCTATTCCTCCTTTGGCGGAATTGATTTTTTGTGTATACCCTTGCACAGCATTGAGCCAATTCAAAAAGTCAAACCTGAACTCTTGTGTGCCTATGTTAAAAGGACAAACTATAAAACATGCCCACAAATAAAAACAAAACAAATGTCATATGATGATGGTCTTGGTAGGCTGTGTATAACTTTGTGATGTGATAGAACCAACAGGTAGTGGTGAGCTCTACATAGCCTTCCAGGACCATCATTATCTTATCTGTGATGTGGCCAGTGCTATTTTTTCCTGGGCCAATTCTTTTTTGTTTAATTTTTTTTCTTCTTCTTATACTTATATATAAGAAAGAGCTGTCTTTATAAAATGTGTTCAAGAATATAAATATATTTTTTTTTGCTTGGTGACAGAAAGGGAGGGTATGGGTGGTTGGGAAGATGCTAAATGGGTGTGGGGCAATCTACCTATGGTTTTATAATGGTAGTAAGGGACCAAGCTACAATATTGTGTATGATTTGTTTCTGTATATGACAAATGTCTCATTTGCCTGTCATAATGAAATTTCAGTTTGACAAGTTCTTTTTTTTTATATTTTGGATTAATTTTATGGTAACCCTCTATAAAAATTTTATGAAATACTTCTTCAAACCTGTAGCATTTTAGTTGAGATACTTGTAAATGCTTGCAGCCTAAGTAAGGATAGAAACGATACATGTATATATATATCTAGTGAACATATAGATCTATCTATGTATGAATAGATTCATTCTGTAGTTTGTGCATTTATCTGCCTTTTATGTCTGTGTACATAAACTGTTGTTAGCACTCTGTTCTCTATTTCTACTCAATATTTTTATTTCTGTACAGAGTTTGTGTTTTTTTTTAAAATCATTAAGCAGCTCATCAGCAAAGCCACCAATTATGTTTTTATTGTACATGTGTACATTGTTTAATAATTATCGGCCATTGCGCTCTGCCGTCGGGCATTGTGCTGGCCTAAATACTGATTTGCATAAAGTCAAACATTTGACCTTTTTTTTTAGATGAAATTTTTTTGACCAAAAAAAAACCTTTGTAATTAGATGGTAACAATGCAAAGAACCAATTTCTTTACCTCCAGTATCTTATCATTTGACTTCCAATTGAATTGCAAATGATGATATCATTATTTTCATGTTGGGTCTTTATATTTTATGTATCAACTTACCTCAGTTTCTTAATGTCAACCAAACAATGTGTATGCTGCTACGGCTTTTTTTCTGGGCATCACACCGTGGCTCTTGGGGGGGGGGGGGACAAATGAATTTTTTTAATCTCTTGGTGCATCTATGTGCTAAAATGTTTCAATCTGGCCGGGGGTTCAAGTCTGGGGGGGGGGGGTGAGCAGATGTCCCTGCATCATTTAGTATTGTGATGGTTGATGAAATATTAAAAAGGGTCTTTCAGTGCCGTGGGTTTCAATGGATGCTGTGATACAATAAGTCGGTGAGAGCGTGCATACACCAATTCCACACCAGAATTTTTTGTTTTCTTCCGCTTTTAAACTTTTAGTGACATTTTTTTTTAAACCAATCGATTTGTAGGAAATTTTAGGTTCATTTTTCTTTTATTGTGAGTTGAATGTCATGTAGAAATGTCAAACCTGCAGTTGACCACTCAACCAGTGGGTGTGTCCAGGAGGGTAACCAACATATGTGATACTGTATTATAACGACGCTGACCCTTTGGACATGCCCGTCAGTTGAGTGGCAGTGTGGGTAGGGACTCTCCTTTTCAAAGAGATAAATTTCTAAATGTCATTTGTATGTATTACTTTGATATCAATATACCTCGTCAGTTTATGTTTTTTTTTTTTTTTAATTCTTTGTAAGTTTTTTTGATGACTGTATGAATTGTGTGACTTTGTATGAAAATGCCTTATATTGTAATATGTATATATAAGTCTTTAATAAAAATAAATGAATGAAAAAAGAAACTTTATTTTGTCTTATATATTGAAAATAGTTTAATAGTTTTTTAAATAAAGATGTTAACATGTCAACATGGTTTAATTCATGGCTTTATTAGTGTTTTTAAAAGTATCATATATATCAAGTGACCAAACAGTGACCTGCTTTAGCATTTATAATAATAATAATAGGCCTACTTTTTTCTTGTATGATAAATGGTATGATAGTGTGCTTGAATGTCTATTGTGTTTGAGTACAAATGGTTCTTTAATATTGTTTTAGGTATGCTGAAAGACGGAATTAATGTAATCAAGTCAAATTTCCATTTTTTTGGACCAATAAAGCAATCTTATCTTATTTAGTTGACATGCTAGGTTGTTTAGTTTTTAACTTGTTTAAACAAAAGGAATGTTCGTTATACATAGCCATTCAACATGCATAGCATTTAGGTAAATCATAACACTTGATTTAATATCAGTTTAACAGTATCTTTGTAGCCTGGCCTTTCAACAGTGTCTATTGTGGACATTTACTAGGTGGCTTGCAGGACAACCCCTCGACCCTGTCACAAGAAACACACACTATCATTAGGCCTATTTAAAACAATAATTTTATACAAGTCCAAATGACAAATAAATAAGTATAATCATTCCTCGTGTCCACTCATCCAGTTTCATCCTAGGATATATACTTACTTCCCGAATCTCGGAATCTCCCTAGATAATGGGGGATGAAATGTGGCCATATTAGCCACTTAATATAAAGAACGCTAACACCAGCGGGTTGTCAAGAAAGAGTTACCGCCCCCAGTCAGGAAGTTGTCACTGGCCTATGTTTCTTTATCTGCTAGCGTTGGTAGATTCTGACAACCCAGGACTGACAGACCTTGATGCTGTTGTGACCAGTGGTGTATACCAACTTGAAAGGTTTCTAGATTTAAAAAAATGCAGATGTTGTATTATACAAAAGAATTCACTGTACTTACTTAACGCGGTATAGGCAACTATACATTAGGGTCAACAGTAAGTAAAGTAGGCCTACTCGTCGGACCAAATTGATCATAGGGCCGGTGAAGTAGTAAGTAAAGTACTCGTCGGACCAAATTGATCATAGGGCCGGTGAAGTAGTAAGTAAAGTACTCGTCGGAGCAAATTGATCATAGGGCCGGTGAAGTAGTAAGTAAAGTACTCGTCGGACCAAATTGATCATAGGGCCGGTGAAGTAGTAAGTAAAGTACTCGTCGGACCAAATTGATCATTGGGCCGGTGAGGCAGCGTTCACCAGTTTCAGTGGCCACGACCAAGACCATCGTAAATACAGGCCTGTACAGTGAGGCGAGTCACGGTCGTGACGTTACTAGTAATGGGCTATTGGGTGGCTATTCCCTTGCCTTACGTTACCTGCCGCCGTTATTGTGTAGTTTGTAGGCTACAGCGAGAATCATGCAGGCATGTAGGCCTATGTGTGTGTATGTTATTTAGTCTACTATCGATTTTACGTTACATAATTATACAATGTTGAATTATTGGATAAATATACCATACCATGGTCAAAATATTTTGAGTGCCTAATTTCCAAGGAGACTATAACTATAATAACAAATAATTGATGTCAAAAGATGACGTTTCATAACAAGTAACAAAGATGGCTAAGTCAACACCTAAGAAGGGGTGAACTTTCGTGCAATCCCTAGGACCTAGGAAAATGTGATCACCTACAGAATATTCCAGGGTAAGTCAAAACTTTTAAAATTATATTTGTTTGATTCCTGTGAGTTAGATAGTAGTGAACCCAAAGTAGGCTTAATAAAGTACAGTAAATGTATTCTTTACTAAGACTAAACCACTAAGCTTAAGGGCTAAGGCTAAGCCTTTAACTTTAATAGCCTTGTTCTAAAGGCTAACCAATTCTGTTTTTATAGGCTACGTAGATAATGCATACCGTACGTTTAGTATAATGATTAGGCTACATAGTAATGATACCCCGTCTTAAAAAAAAAGGTTTTAGGCCTATTGTCATTAAAACTAAAACTGTTTGTTCCTTTTTTCATTTCAGGTTTGCCTGCCCGATAAGAATTTTGCTCCAGAGCCTACCAAGCTATGGATTAAAGGCAGTGTAATAGTACTATCTGAATTCATTGTACATTACATCATCTACACTAAACTAACTATGGATTAAAGACAGTGTAATAGTACTATCTGAATTCATTGTACATTCTGTACATTACATCATCTAGCCTACACTAAACTAACTATGGATTAAAGACAGTGTATTAGTACCGGTACCATCTTATTTCATTGTACATCCAGCATAGTACACCATCTACACTCAACTAACTATGGATTTCTAAAAGTTTAGTACCATCTGAATTCATTGTAGGCTACACCCAGCATACAACACCAGCTACACTCAACTAACTAAAAGTACAACCTTTTCTTGTTAAACTTAGATTTTAATATTGTGATAAATGTACAAATTAAATGCACATATAGTAGGCCTACACTTTATTTCTACAGTGAACATTGTTTGCACAACAAAACAAAAAAGAATAAAGAAAGGTTGAACTCAAACGTAGTGTTTTTTTTACTTAATTGTTTTCTTGTTGTCTATAAGTTCAAATTAAATAACCTTCAGATTGATCAAGACCTTATAATTATTTTGAAACCATAATAACATGAAAGAAAACAGATTGTAAGTAGACCTATAATAGCAATATATGCCATATAGCATCGTAGTTAAAAAAAAAAACTGCTTAAAAAAAAAGCAGTAGGCCTAACTTATAGCAGTATGTAAGGCATTATTTTATGGTAAATTAAAGTACCGGTCAACATTCATGAATAGACCTAAGATTAACTATGTAGTAAATACTATTACATAGTAGACACTACAGCGCTGATACAACACACTTATGTCGGCGCCTGAGGCGAGTGTGTACACACAACGGTCACTACACCTCGCAAGACTAAGGCCTCCAGCGCGTGACGTACAAAAGTAGCACTTTGGCCAGTACTTACGATGGTCTTGCCACGACACGCTACGGGATGTGTGGCCAGCACAATGACCAGCCGCCATTACTTCACCTCAACTAATGTCAAGTAACCATCAGAACTGGGTAGACACCCTCGAGTCCAGGAAAAAAAAATGTTAACCAGGATTCAAACCCAGGACCTTCGGTACGCCAGTCGAATACGTTGCCGCTCGGCCAACGTGCCCAAAAATGTGCCTACAGCCTACAACCTACAACCTACAGCCTACAACCTACAGCCTACAACCTACAGCCTACAACCTACAGCCTACAACCTACAGCCTACAACCTACAGCCTACAACCTACAGCCTACAACCTACAGCCTAGAACCTACAGCCTACAACCTACAGCCTACAACCTACAGCCTACAACCTAGAACCTACAGCCTACAACCTACAGCCTACAACCTACAGCCTACAACCTACAACCTACAACCTACAGCCTACAACCTACAGCCTACAACCTACAACCTACAGCCTACAACCTACAACCTACTACAATACAAGATATGAGTGGACGACGAATTTTCTCAACTAGATTTCTTAGTTGATTAGTCTTATGTAGCAGAAGTGCAAAAAGTCGTTTGTACATATTAGTAATTACATGTGTTATTTGTTTTTCTTACAGAACCCTAAAATTACATAATAAATACTTTGTGATTTTTTTGCCAGTGAAACCCCCAACAATCAGAAAACTAATTTTTTTTTTATTATTAAAGACTGATAAAAGCATAAAAAATTTTTTGGACCAACAAAAGATGAAAATGGATGGAGGATGCGCACCAATAGAGAGATCTATGAGTTATATGAAGACGCACCAATAGAGAGGTCTATGAGTTATATGAAGACGCACCAATAGAGAGGTCTATGAGTTATATGAAGACGCACCAATAGAGAGGTCTATGAGTTATATGAAGACGCACCAATAGAGAGGTCTATGAGTTATATGAAGACGCACCAATAGAGAGATCTATGAGTTATATGAAGACGCACCAATAGAGAGGTCTATGAGTTATATGAAGAAGCACCAATAGAGAGGTCTATGAGTTATATGAAGACGCACCAATAGAGAGGTCTATGAGCTATATGAAGACGCACCAATAGAGAGATCTATAAGTTATATGAAGACGCACCAATAGAGAGGTCTATGAGTCATATGAAGACGCACCAATAGAGAGGTCTATGAGTTATATGAAGACGCACCAATAGAGAGATCTATAAGTTATATGAAGACGCACCAATTCAGAGATCTATGAGTTATATGAAGACCCTACTATTGTGACTGAGATAAAGAAGAGCAGACAGACTACGCTGGACATCCAAATCTGGTGGAATCGATGAAATTTCCAAAAGTTCCGCGCAACTCCATTTGGGAATCACTGATGTAAAGTGTATTGGATCAGGTTTGCTGAATAGTGAGGGGGGATGGGGGGGAGGCTCTTTTAGTTATGGGTCATTCAGAAACACAATATTTTGCATAAGTTCGTGTAGGTGGAGGCAATATGCACAGTAAAGATAGACAGTATGATGAGATTAGTGTGTTTACCTGTCAGTTAAGGCAAACGACGCGCCTTATAGAATACTTGGCTTTCACATGGCGCTTAGCTTTCTGCTGTTTATGGATTATGGTTCTATATAATAATAGGTTTACGACCCGGCTTTCTTATTCCTACGCCCATGCACAGGCCTGTTGAATGGTACAGTTTTTAAAACGTACCCACATAAATAAATATTAATTACCTTTTAACTGGACTGTGACACCTACGCTGGAACTTCCTTCTCTACACAGTATGAAATATTTAGATTATACAATGACGGGGTTGGACGCCCACGACACAAGGAGTGGACATTTTTTATTATTTCTTTTAAGTTAAAGACCTTCACCCACTTTATTACTTGAATAGGCTTATTATATATTTATATAGGCCTACCAACTAATTCTTTGCTGTGTAAAAAAAGCATAATGACAGGTAATAGACCCATAATATGTTTATGAAATAGACTTCGCTCATACCTATTAGTTAAACACATCGTTTGCTTACCTGTTGTTGTTCTGAACTTTGAACTGCGCTACAGTTATTAAATTGTTTGCTGGCTATTTGTAGAGTATATGAATGATATAATAATGTATCGCCACATTATTGGTACATTACTTAACTTCTGTAACTTAGTCGATAAACTATCAAGTTATCAATGGTTTAAGTACCTTTTTCAATACGCTTGAAAAGTAAAGTACCCTTCGGACCAAATTGATCATAGGGCTGCGTTGACCAGTTTCTGTGTTCACAGCATACTAGGTATTGTGTGGCCAGCACAATGCCCAGCCGCACTTACTGTACCCCAACTAATGTCAGATACCCATCAGACCTGGGTAGACTGAGTCCCGGGAAAAAAATACTAGCCTGCAACAGGATTCGAACCCATAACCTCGGCCACCGTCCAATAGACCTTCATAAAAAATTGGCAAACTTTCTGTGTGGCTTTCTGTGTGGCTTTCTGTGTGGATTTCTGTGTGGATTTGTCTAAAAATCTTCGATATAAAGCCAATTTCCGGTATTGCCTAAATCTAATCTCATGGAGCTGAAATCGGCACGTAGACTTGTTGCCGACAACACACTCTATCAATTCTATTAAAGTTTCAACCAAATGTCCTCATCCCGTGCGAAAATTTGTTCTACTGTGTTGTTTTCCTCATTAGCATACACTGTATGTGTGCACTGTAAAATTATTATTGAACGCATCTGACTGATATATTTCCGCATATTTTAAGACACTTCGTATATCTGTTCATTGTTAACTTCGCTTTTTGTTTTCATTGTGGGTGGTAACTTGATAAGGGTAAAATCTTTGGAAGGCTAACACATGAATAAAAAAAATGGTTAGGCTATAAAGGACTTTTACGAAACAACTTTATTATAAGGGATTGTTTAATAATTATTTTTTTAGAGCTGTTTGATTAAGTAGAATATTTTTTTAAAGCTTTAAGCATAGTGCTGAGCGTCTTTCATCAATCTCTGCAAGTTCTCTTTGGTGCTCTTGCGATCGTCACTACTTCTTTGCCAATATATGGGAAATGCTGTTGAAGGTGTTTGCTTTTTGTTTACTCCCTTGCTTTTAACTCGTACTGTCTATCTGCTTGTCTTCTTGCAGACTTTGCATCGATTTTTCGACCACTTCCCGTCGTCCAATGGAGCTGAAACTTGGGCAGCAGACTTGTGGCGACTAACAATACATTCTATCAAATTGTCAGCATCATAGCCTTTGGAATAATCACTAATACCTTCTTCCAATTTGCGAATTGAAGAAAATTTTACACAAAACGGGGCTGCCTTTCTCTACCAGAAAAGACGGAAGCAAATAAACTTTTCGGCTTTGGCCCGAACAAAAAAAAAGGATGTCCAAAATTTTAGTGTGGAAATTGATAAGCTATGATATCACTTATCTTTATTTTAATCTATCAAAATATAAATTAAATATAAACTTAGTTTACAAAGAAAGGGAGTATAATAAAAACGTTGTTTTTATGGGTTAGTTTTTCTACTGCTGAGATCTTTGTCAATCTCTGTGCTCTGTGTTATGTTTCCTATTGCCCCTCTCACTGGATCGTACGACTCGTTGCTCTGTGTTATGTTTCCTATTGCCCCTCTCACTGGATCGTACGACTCGTTGCTCTGTGTTATGTTTCCTATTGCCCCTCTCACTGGATCGTACGACTCGTTGCTCTGTGTTATGTTTCCTATTGCCCCTCTCACTGGATCGTACGACTCGTTGCTCTGTGTTATGTTTCCTATTGCCCCTCTCACTGGATCGTACGACTCGTTGCTCTGTGTTATGTTTCCTATTGTCCCTCTCACTGGATCGTACAACTCGTTGCTTAAAAAAAAATTAAATGAATGAGGCTCTTTTATTTCCGATCAAAGAGTTGGATGGTTTAACTCCTGCCCAAGGCGTGGTTTAACTCCTGCCCAAGGCGTGGTTTAACTCCTGCCCAAGGCGTGGTTTAACTCCTGCCCAAGGCGTGGTTTAACTCCTGCCCAAGGCGTGTTGTATCCACTGCCCTTTGCCACACAGTCTGGAATGCAAGGTATCGGGGCTTAACTGAACGTTGACCTAGTACTTGAAAAACATTGTTTGGTTTGCTGTGTATCCCCCCTCTCCCCCCCCCCCCCCCGCCAGTCAGTTTCTTACTTCTTAGCCCCCTCCCCTTTTGTATTTAAAAAATGCATACATTTCTATAATCACCTTTTTCAGTGCACCGAGTCAGGGAGACGTCTGTCTTGTAGGGCCTATATTCGTTGACCTTACATGGCTCAGGGTGACACAGTTGAAGGTCAAGGAATGTTCCACCTGAGATCTTTGCATATAAGAGATTCCATTGGGCATCTTGAAGGTGTCAAAGATGTAAAAGAGTTAATAATGGCCCGACTTCAAATTCCTTTCTACTTTATTTCATAAACAGAATATTTCAATAAAATTATCATATAAAATATTGAAATAAATACAATGAATTATTTTGGTTCGATGTGGTTTGATACATGAATATTGCAGCAACTAAACAAAAAAAGACAACAAAAACATGTTGCTATCGCCCCCTCCCCCCTATTCCCATTAGAACATTATCTAATGTTATTGTGGCCCTAAATATTGAATAAGCATAAATGTGTGAATTTGTCAGTTTCAGGCTGGTAGGCTCATTTTTTGGAATGTTTATTGATCCACTTCCCATCATTCTCTCAAGCTGTACCTTGGCACATGGGAGTGTTGCTGATGACAACCTAAATTTTCAGCTCCTCCCCCCCCCCTCCCCATCCAAGCACTGAAAACTTTTTTTTTTCATTATACTTTTTGGTGCGCATTTCGAAATACTAATTGAACAAATCTAGCAGAAAACTTTTTAGTGCGCATTTCGAAATACTAATTGAACAAATCTAGCAGAAAACTTTTTAGTGCGCATTTCGTCGAAATACTAATAATTGAACAAATCTAGCAGAAAACTTTTTGGTGCGCATTTCGAAATACTAATTGAACAAATCTAGCAGAAAACTTTTTAGTGCGCATTTCGAAATACTAATTGAACAAATCTAGCAGAAAACTTTTTAAATACCAATCTCGAAATACTAATTGAACAAATCTAGCAGAAAACTTTTTAGTGCGCATTTCGAAATACTAATAATTGAACAAATCTAGCAGAAAACTTTTTGGTGCGCATTTCGAAATACTAATTGAACAAATCTAGCAGAAAACTTTTTAGTGCGCATTTCGAAATACTAATAATTGAACAAATCTAGCAGAAAACTTTTTGGTGCGCATTTCGAAATACTAATTGAACAAATCTAGGAGAAAACTTTTTAAATACCAATCTCGAAATACTAATTGAACAAATCTAGCAGAAAACTTTTTAGTGCGCATTTCGAAATACTAATAATTGAACAAATCTAGCAGAAAACTTTTTGGTGCGCATTTCGAAATACTAATTGAACAAATCTAGCAGAAAACTTTTTAGTGCGCATTTCGAAATACTAATAATTGAACAAATCTAGCAGAAAACTTTTTGGTGCGCATTTCGAAATACTAATTGAACAAATCTAGCAGAAAACTTTTTAAATACCAATCTCGAAATACTAATTGAACAAATCTAGCAGAAAACTTTTAGTGCGCATTTCGAAATACTAATTGAACAAATCTAGCAGAAAACTTTTTAGTGCGCATTTCGAAATACTAATTGAACAAATCTAGCAGAAAACTTTTTAGTGCGCATTTTGAAATACTAATTGAACAAATCTAGCAGAAAACATTTTAGTGCGCATTTCGAAATACTAATTGAACAAATCTAGCAGAAAACGATTTAGTGCGCATTTCGAAATACTAATTGAACAAATCTAGCAGAAAACGATTTAGTGCGCATTTCGAAATACTAATTGAACAAATCTAGCAGAAAACTTTTAGTGCGCATTTCGAAATACTAATTGAACAAATCTAGCAGAAAACTTTTTAGTGCGCATTTCGAAATACTAATTGAACAAATCTAGCAGAAAACTTTTTAGTGCGCATTTCGAAATACTAATTGAACAAATCTAGCAGAAAACGTTTTAGTGCGCATTTCGAAATACTAATTGAACAAATCTCGCAGAAAACTTTTTAGATACCAATTTCGAAATACTAATTGAACAAATCTAGCAGAAAACTTTTTAGTGCGCATTTCGAAATACTAATTTTTTTATTGAACAAATCTAGCAGAAAAAAATTGTCCCCTGGTTTTTAAAAATCATGAATCGATATATTAGCTGTGCTGTTTAGTTCTTTGAACTGGCTAATCGCATGGGATTAAGACTTGGGTATCGTGGGATAATGTCTTGTAGGTTGCATTCGTTCCTTTTCTCTGTTTTATTATGCCAGTTGCCAGAACCTGGTGCCATGGTGGACAAAGGAATGTACGTACCGTCATCAGAACTGTCCGGAGTAGTAGCCTGGAGACAAGCCAAGCACCTGGTCTTTGAATTCCAAAATATCACACCCAATCGTCCATGCAAATATTACAAGCTAGCCAATGAAATAAATGAAAATATTTTGTTTGTTTACATGTAGCGCATTCCTGGGGATGACATTAAAAACACTAATATAAATGAATACGCATGGACCCCCCAGAAAGTCGGGATAAACAAAATGGGCGAGGGGGGAGGAAGACCTACATCTGGACAAGGGAGGTCATATTTCTGTGTTTGTTAAAGCGCCCTCCCCCCTCAGCATAGATGATACATGTTGATGAGAGACGACCATTCGTCACTGGAAGAGAGAGGAACCATAACTCAAGCCGTGAACAAGGGACGAAGGGGCATAACTCTCTAGACATTTAACACTTTTTAAAAACCTGAAATTTTTTGTCTTTAAACACACACAATAAATGTCAGTTTTCGCTACATTTTGTTTCTTCCCCCTTGTCACGTTCTATCTTTTGAAAAACACGAGTTGTGGTCAAGGACGTCAGCAGCTATTTTATTTCAGGACGGGGTGGAACATTTGGTCATTCTGAGATTGTCATCAGATCCATGAAAGGATTGCAATTAACTAGCTTCTAATATTAATATAGTTTTTAGGCTTATATAATATTAGAAGAAGAATGTGTTGAAACGGCCCCATCTTTTCGTTCCCTTTGTGGAAATCAATCTCCGCCATAGCTATAGGTATTACATTTGGTACTACATTTTTGATATAATTGCATTGTCTGCACAACGCTACAGTATCCTACTTTACCTAAAGATGTCTGTGGCGTTTTGGGGTCTCTAACAAGATTAACGCCACATCAAATTAAGGAAGAATTCGTTTATATTCCACTCTCATTAAGATTAATATACTTTTAGGCATCACCTGTACAAATTTGTTTACAATGATTGAATGCACATATCTTCCTATCATTATCTCTACTTGGTCATTTAGCTCTTGCACATGTAACATATTTTATGTACATTTACATTGCGTATTCGTTGTCAGTATTTATTTTATGCTTGTATCAATGTTCTCATATGATATTGCTATTATCGTTACTAATGCTATCATTATTGTTATCATTTTATGCTTGCATTAAACTGATGTATATAAATCATCATCTTGCTTCACCTTGCTTCGAACACGCCAAGGTCATTGCTAAACCAATAAAATCCAGTTCACAGTTCTGGTAAATAAGAGAACTTGGGGCGAGCCAGGGTAGCTTTATATTCTTGTAATTTATAACCATGGGCGTCTGACAGAGGAAGGGGCGCACAAGGGGACTCTCGTGCCCCCCCCCTCGAAGTTTTGTTAATTTTTACTATATAACATTGCTAAAACAATTTTGCCTTGATTTTTTTCTTACATATCTAAAGGTATATATAGCCTACCTATCCGAAAGCAAATTTTTGGTTTCGGTCGAAAACTAAACCATACCGAAAGTTATAAAGTCACTTTCGGCCGAAGCCGAAACCGAACGTTTAACTGCACCTTCGGTAAAACCGAAAGATAAGCCGAAATCGCCAAACAAATGATTTTTAAAAGACTGCACAGTAATCCCATACTCCATTTTTCGACATTCTTTGGGATGATTAAATAATCCGTTTATAATTAACTTCAATTTTTCTACACAATGATTATTTTGCAACAGTTTAACGAAATAAAATTATACATAAGCAGAGTAATAGATGCAGCACTAGCTTGGCAGTCTGAATTTTGAAAATAAAAATAGATATACGGTTGATGACCAAAAGTCAATATCAGTTTCGGTCGAAACAGAAATCAAACCGAAAGCTAACTTTTTGCTTCGGTGTAAACCGAAACTACACAGAAAGAGGCCATTTGCCTACTTCCGATACCGAAACCGAAACCGAATTTCGGTCTGCCTCTTTTAGAAACAAACGAATTCTTGGAATATGTTGGTCATTCATTGTTTAATAATAATAATAATAATAAGACTTGTATCGCGCATATCCCGTTGTGAACAGTTTTATGCGCTGTCGACAGTTACAGACAAAGTACAGACAACGAATAAAAGACAAAAATGTATAAATGACAAATAATAAAATAAAATAATAAACTGCTAGTTGAATAGGTAGGTCTTCAGCCGGCTTCTGAAGGTGTCAAAGCTGGGGCACAGTCGAAGTTGTAGTGGGAGGGCATTCCATGCGGACGAGCCCACGTATGAGAACGCCCGTTCGCCAGCGGACACCAGTTTCACACGAGGGACCTTGTAGGAGATCCGGTGGTTAATGGAGCAGAGATCGGAGCAGAGGAGTAGTATGCGTTGAATTCTTCTTCTTAAGGACCAGTCGGGCAGCACGAATCTGAATACGTTGGAGGCCCTTAAGGGAGGAGGTCGAGAGGCCAGCCAATAGCGAATTGCAGTAATCCAAGCAGGAAAAAAGGACAGAGATGACAAGCTTCCTTGGTCAGGATGGCGGCAATGCGACGCAGATGGAAAAAGCAGATTTTGGTGAGGAAGGAGATGTGGGGCTGCATGGACAGCGTGGAGTCGAGATAGACGCCAAGGCTCTTGACAATCGGGGAGAAAGGTACTGTTAAATAAATAAATAATAACGGTGCTTATATAGCGCATATGCCGTTGGTGACTGTTGCGTCGGCCAGTTGGAGATCGGACGACCCTCTGTCTCGTACCGGCGATAAGAGCTTCAGTCTTCTCACTGTTCAACTTCAACTTGTTTTCCGTCATCCAGTTCTTTATGTCCATAAATACCGGGCATAAAGTCTTCCATCGATAAGTAGGCCTATATAAGTAAGAATTTAAATAGCTATATAAACAAGTATATAAATACGTATATAAATAGGTATACAAATAAGTATACAAATAAGTCTATAAATAAGTCTATAAATAATTACATTAAAAAGTATATAAAAAGTATATAAATAAGTATATAAATAGGTATATGAATAGGTAGGCTATATAAATAGGTATATAAATAGGTATATAAATAAGTATATAAATAGTAAATAGGTATAAAAATAAGTACAAAAATAAGTTTATAAACAAGTATATAAAAAAGTATATAAATAAGTATATAAATAAGTATATAAATAAGTATATAAATAAGTATATAAATAAGTATATAAATAAGTATATAAATAAGTATATAAATATATTAATCTTTCAACATCTTTGAATTTGAGACTTGTTATCCTTGTAATTTTTTCTTTGTTATTATTTTTATTTTTTTTAATTGGCAATGGCGAAAACGTTTAGAAACTCAGCTGTATACCTTTATACATTATACCTCTATACATTATAGCCTACTTCCAGCAGTTAAAAATGTAGCAATTAAATGTTTTACGACAATAAAAAACTTGACCTTAGTGCCCTAGAGTCAAGTCGTAATTATAGTTATAGAAGTTATAGGCTGTTAAAGTTTTACAGAAAGAAAGATGGCGCCGAAATGTTTAGACAAAGATGTATTATATAATTAAATTATTGGGAGGTTCAGAGAAGTCTGCATATTGAGGAAGTGAATTGTGCCCCTTGTTGCTTCAGATGGTGTTATTTGAAGCTTCGTGTTCACAGAGCTTCGTTTTAAACTGTTTCAAACCTCTTTACATTTGCATACCTATTATTTATATTTTGATCTGCACGTTTGGAGTGATTTCGGACTGGTATGCGCTGGCTTTTATCAAAGACTATAAAAAGGACCGCTTGCTTTATTTATAGACTTTGAGGAAGACTTCAGATCAAACCGGCCGTGCATGCGCGAACTAACTATTCAGCTCTATAAAACTATTGTAAATTCAAAGACTATAATTAAGTTAAAAAATGCGATTAAATAAAACGGAAGTGTACAATACAAACGGGAGTCATCAAATAGCAGAAATATTAAAGCATCCATCATATTATAGTTTTTGCTTTAATGCAATGCTTCTATTATTTATCGTTGGCGAGACATAACTTTCTTTTTTTTTAAATTAAATAGTAATTCTAAAGTTTTATCATTTTTGATCTATTAAAAAATACAAATCTATTTTCTAAAATCTTTAATTTTCGAAATTGTGCGAAATAACAATCAACAAGACTCTCAATTAACCTTCCAGTTTTTCTTTCTGAACATTTGTATGTTAAATTATTTTTAGTATCCACGTATGTTTTTTCTTAAGCAGACTCTAGATCTATTAAATAATATTGATATAGTAGACTCTCGATCTATTAAGTAATATTGATATAGTAGACTCTAGATATATTAAGTAATATTGATATAGTAGACTATAGATCTATTAAGTAATATTGATATAGTAGACTCTAGATCTATTAAGTAATATTGATATAGTAGACTCTAGATCTATTAAGTAATATTGATATAGTAATATAGCAGACTCTAGATCTATTAAGTAATATTGATATAGTAGACTCTAGATCTATTAAGTAATATTGATATAGTAGACTCTAGATCTATTAAGTAATATTGATATAGTAGACTCTAGATATATTAAGTAATATTGATATAGTAGACTCTAGATCTATTAAGTAATATTGATATAGTAGACTCTAGATCTATTAAGTAATATTGATATAGTAGACTCTAGATATATTAAGTAATATTGATATAGTAGACTCTAGATCTATTAAGTAATATTGATATAGTAGACTCTAGATCTATTAAGTAATATTGATATAGTAGACTCTAGATATATTAAGTAATATTGATATAGTAGACTCTAGATCTATTAAGTAATATTGATATAGTAGACTCTAGATCTATTAAGTAATATTGATATAGTAGACTCTAGATCTATTAAGTAATATTGATATAGTAGACTCTAGATCTATTAAGTAATATTGATATAGTAGACTCTAGATCTATTAAGTAATATTGATATAGTAGACTCTAGATCTATTAAGTAATATTGATATAGTAGATCTATTAAGTAATATTGATATAGTAGACTCTAGATATATTAAGTAATATTGATATAGTAGACTCTAGATCTATTAAGTAATATTGATATAGTAGACTCTAGATCTATTAAGTAATATTGATATAGTAGACTCTAGATCTATTAAGTAATATTGATATAGTAGATCTATTAAGTAATATTGATATAGTAGACTCTAGATATATTAAGTAATATTGATATAGTAGACTCTAGATATATTAAGTAATATTGATATAGTAGACTCTAGATCTATTAAGTAATATTGATATAGTAGACTCTAGATCTATTAAGTAATATTGATATAGTAGACTCTAGATCTATTAAGTAATATTGATATAGTAGATCTATTAAGTAATATTGATATAGTAGACTCTAGATATATTAAGTAATATTGATATAGTAGACTCTAGATATATTAAGTAATATTGATATAGTAGACTCTAGATATATTAAGTAATATTGATATAGTAGACTCTAGATCTATTAAGTAATATTGATATAGTAGACTCTAGATCTATTAAGTAATATTGATATAGTAGACTCTAGATATATTAAGTAATATTGATATAGTAGACTCTAGATCTATTAAGTAATATTGATATAGTAGACTCTAGATCTATTAAGTAATATTGATATAGTAGACTCTAGATCTATTAAGTAATATTGATATAGTAGACTCTAGATATATTAAGTAATATTGATATAGTAGACTCTAGATCTATTAAGTAATATTGATATAGTAGACTCTAGATCTATTAAGTAATATTGATATAGTAGACTCTAGATCTATTAAGTAATATTGATATAGTAGACTCTAGATCTATTAAGTAATATTGATATAGTAGACTCTAGATCTATTAAGTAATATTGATATAGTAGACTCTAGATCTATTAAGTAATATTGATATAGTAGACTCTAGATCTATTAAGTAATATTGATATAGTAGACTCTAGATATATTAAGTAATATTGATATAGTAGACTCTAGATCTATTAAGTAATATTGATATAGTAGACTCTAGATCTATTAAGTAATATTGATATAGAAGACTCTAGATATATTAAGTAATATTGATATAGTAGACTCTAGATCTATTAAGTAATATTGATATAGTAGACTCTAGATCTATTAAGTAATATTGATATAGTAGACTCTAGATCTATTAAGTAATATTGATATAGTAGACTCTAGATCTATTAAGTAATATTGATATAGTAGACTCTAGATCTATTAAGTAATATTGATATAGTAGACTCTAGATCTATTAAGTAATATTGATATAGTAGATCTATTAAGTAATATTGATATAGTAGACTCTAGATATATTAAGTAATATTGATATAGTAGACTCTAGATCTATTAAGTAATATTGATATAGTAGACTCTAGATCTATTAAGTAATATTGATATAGTAGACTCTAGATCTATTAAGTAATATTGATATAGTAGATCTATTAAGTAATATTGATATAGTAGACTCTAGATATATTAAGTAATATTGATATAGTAGACTCTAGATATATTAAGTAATATTGATATAGTAGACTCTAGATCTATTAAGTAATATTGATATAGTAGACTCTAGATCTATTAAGTAATATTGATATAGTAGACTCTAGATCTATTAAGTAATATTGATATAGTAGACTCTAGATCTATTAAGTAATATTGATATAGTAGACTCTAGATCTATTAAGTAATATTGATATAGTAGACTCTAGATCTATTAAGTAATATTGATATAGTAGACTCTAGATCTATTAAGTAATATTGATATAGTAGACTCTAGATATATTAAGTAATATTGATATAGTAGACTCTAGATCTATTAAGTAATATTGATATAGTAGACTCTAGATCTATTAAGTAATATTGATATAGTAGACTCTAGATCTATTAAGTAATATTGATATAGTAGACTCTAGATCTATTAAGTAATATTGATATAGTAGACTCTAGATCTATTAAGTAATATTGATATAGTAGACTCTAGATCTATTAAGTAATATTGATATAGTAGACTCTAGATCTATTAAGTAATATTGATATAGTAGACTCTAGATATATTAAGTAATATTGATATAGTAGACTCTAGATCTATTAAGTAATATTGATATAGTAGACTCTAGATCTATTAAGTAATATTGATATAGTAGACTCTAGATCTATTAAGTAATATTGATATAGTAGACTCTAGATCTATTAAGTAATATTGATATAGTAGACTCTAGATCTATTAAGTAATATTGATATAGTAGACTCTAGATCTATTAAGTAATATTGATATAGTAGACTCTAGATCTATTAAGTAATATTGATATAGTAGATCTATTAAGTAATATTGATATAGTAGACTCTAGATCTATTAAGTAATATTGATATAGTAGACTCTAGATATATTAAGTAATATTGATATAGAAGACTCTAGATCTATTAAGTAATATTGATATAGTAGACTCTAGATCTATTAAGTAATATTGATATAGTAGACTCTAGATCTATTAAGTAATATTGATATAGTAGATCTATTAAGTAATATTGATATAGTAGACTCTAGATCTATTAAGTAATATTGATATAGTAGACTCTAGATATATTAAGTAATATTGATATAGTAGACTCTAGATCTATTAAGTAATATTGATATAGTAGACTCTAGTTCTATTAAGTAATATTGATATAGTAGACTCTAGATCTATTAAGTAATATTGATATAGTAGATCTATTAAGTAATATTGATATAGTAGACTCTAGATATATTAAGTAATATTGATATAGTAGACTCTAGATATATTAAGTAATATTGATATAGTAGACTCTAGATCTATTAAGTAATATTGATATACTAGACTCTAGATCTATTAAGTAATATTGATATAGTAGACTCTAGATCTATTAAGTAATATTGATATAGTAGACTCTAGATCTATTAAGTAATATTGATAGAGTAGACTCTAGATCTATTAAGTAATATTGATATAGTAGACTCTAGATCTATTAAGTAATATTGATATAGTAGACTCTAGATCTATTAAGTAATATTGATATAGTAGACTCTAGATATATTAAGTAATATTGATATAGTAGACTCTAGATCTATTAAGTAATATTGATATAGTAGACTCTAGATCTATTAAGTAATATTGATATAGTAGATCTATTAAGTAATATTGATATAGTAGACTCTAGATATATTAAGTAATATTGATATAGTAGACTCTAGATATATTAAGTAATATTGATATAGTAGACTCTAGATCTATTAAGTAATATTGATATAGTAGACTCTAGATCTATTAAGTAATATTAATATAGTAGACTCTAGATCTATTAAGTAATATTGATATAGTAGATCTATTAAGTAATATTGATATAGTAGACTCTAGATATATTAAGTAATATTGATATAGTAGACTCTAGATATATTAAGTAATATTGATATAGTAGACTCTAGATATATTAAGTAATATTGATATAGTAGACTCTAGATCTATTAAGTAATATTGATATAGTAGACTCTAGATCTATTAAGTAATATTGATATAGTAGACTCTAGATATATTAAGTAATATTGATATAGTAGACTCTAGATATATTAAGTAATATTGATATAGTAGACTCTAGATATATTAAGTAATATTGATATAGTAGACTCTAGATCTATTAAGTAATATTGATATAGTAGACTCTAGATCTATTAAGTAATATTGATATAGTAATATAGCAGACTCTAGATCTATTAAGTAATATTGATATAGTAGACTCTAGATATATTAAGTAATATTGATATAGTAGACTCTAGATATATTAAGTAATATTGATATAGTAGACTCTAGATCTATTAAGTAATATTGATATAGTAATATAGCAGACTCTAGATCTATTAAGTAATATTGATATAGTAGACTCTAGATCTATTAAGTAATATTGATATAGTAGACTCTAGATCTATTAAGTAATATTGATATAGTAATATAGCAGAGTCTAGATCTATTAAGTAATATTGATATAGTAATATAGTAGACTCTATATCTATTAAGTAATATTGATATAGTAGACTCTAGATATATTAAGTAATATTGATATAGTAGACTCTAGATCTAGTAAGTAATATTGATATAGTAGACTCTAGATATATTAAGTAATATTGATATAGTAGACTCTATATCTATTAAGTAATATTGATATAGTAGACTCTAGATCTATTAAGTAATATTGATATAGTAGACTCTAGATATATTAAGTAATATTGATATAGTAGACTCTAGATCTATTAAGTAATATTGATATAGTAGACTCTAGATCTATTAAGTAATATTGATATAGTAGACTCTAGATCTATTAAGTAATATTGATATAGTAGATCTATTAAGTAATATTGATATAGTAGACTCTAGATATATTAAGTAATATTGATATAGTAGACTCTAGATCTATTAAGTAATATTGATATAGTAGACTCTAGATCTATTAAGTAATATTGATATAGTAGACTCTAGATCTATTAAGTAATATTGATATAGTAGACTCTAGATCTATTAAGTAATATTGATATAGTAGACTCTAGATCTATTAAGTAATATTGATATAGTAGACTCTAGATATATTAAGTAATATTGATATAGTAGACTCTAGATCTATTAAGTAATATTGATATAGTAGACTCTAGATCTATTAAGTAATATTGATATAGTAGACTCTAGATGTATTAAGTAATATTGATATAGTAGACTCTAGATCTATTAAGTAATATTGATATAGTAGACTCTAGATCTATTAAGTAATATTGATATAGTAGACTCTAGATCTATTAAGTAATATTGATATAGTAGACTCTAGATATATTAAGTAATATTGATATAGTAGACTCTAGATCTATTAAGTAATATTGATATAGTAGATCTATTAAGTAATATTGATATAGATCTATTAAGTAATATTGATATAGATCTATTAAGTAATATTGATATAGATCTATTAAGTAATATTGATATAGATCTATTCACTGGTCTATTGGACTCCAATTTTAATTTTCTTTTGTTCATAGAAGAAGAAATAATAATATTAAAAGACAAAAAAAAAAAGCCAGAAAAACGAGTTTACGGTGCAGCTTTTTATTTTTACAAAAGTCTTTTTTCATGCATACATTAAATATAGGCTACAAACACGGTGTAGGCTTACAGTCACAGAAAGAGAGAGAGAGAGAGAGAGAGAGAGAGAGAAACTATTGTAGGATACATTAATTGAGCCTGTTCAAAAATGTGCAAATTAATAATAAACCTAGATGTATATCCGTCGACCTAAAATCTTCGCTAAACAAATATCAAAAAACAGGAAAGAAAAATTACCCAAACGATGTAAATGTAGAAATATACACAAATAAAATATATTCTAACTTTCTTAACAGCTAGATCTATTCATAAAAAGGCTACCAAAAACAATCACAAATAAGCTCAAGAATCCAATTGAAATTATCAATATCTTAAGTTGAGGTAAAAAATAAAACGCCTGACGCAGAAGTCATTTGGAAAAACAACTCATAATTAATGTTTTTAAATAGACTTAGATCTAGATCTAAATTTAATCCTTATGATAGAAGCCTAAATATTTGTTTTAAAAACAATATATGCTTAGGCTCAGTGTACCTGAAACATAGACTCTATATTTATATAGCCTACTTAGTTTAAGTTAGTTATAGATTTACTTATTAACTTATTTAATATTTGTGGCCACATACAAAACTATCATAAACTTCGAATGTTATTTTTTTTTAAACAAAGAATGCTAATTCTGTTCCGAGTCAAGGGCAGACAACTTTTCACCTTGCAAAAAAACAAAAAAACAAAAAACAATCTCCAGCAATAAAGAAAGGAGAGAGAGGCTGCGAACTTTTAGGGTTAAGACGTTTTTAAACTGACGAGAAGAAAGAGAGGGCTCATGGAATCAGCTCTGCCGTGACCTTCTGTTAACGTTTGGCCCAGCCCTAGTTTCGGAGGGATTCCCAACGTCTACAAGGTAAGTAAACCAGGTCAAGAATGTTACCCTAGGATGTTTCCTGTCCTCTGTCACACTTCACCCCGCCTCTCTTTTCTTGTATAACTGCTAGCGTTTGCGAAAATCTTCTAACAGAAAGAGAGAGAGAGGGAGAAAAAAAACAGAGGCTTGCATGCACACATGTGGTGGGAGGGTGCATGGTGGAAGAAGGAGAGAGGTGTCGGGGGGAGAGAGGGGGGAAGTGGGGGTGTTGAATGAAAGTTGAAAATTCGGGTATAGAAACCATTGAAGGAATTGGTCCCCTTCACACAGTGGGGGTGGGAACAGAGGGGGGCGTGGTTTCATAAGGAACACAGCTGTTTATCAAGGTATCTAAATATGTCTGTTGTCTTTTAAAAAAATAAAATAAAGTTCACAGCTCTGGTAAATAAGGAACTTGGGACGAGCCAGGGTAGCTTTATATTCTTGTAATTTATAACCATGGGCGTCTGATAGAGGAAGGGGCGCACAAGGGGACTCTCGTGCCCCCCCCCCAATCGAAGTTTTGTTAATTTTTACTATATAACATTGCTAAAACAATTTTGCCTTGATTTCTTTCTTACATATCTAAATTATCCTCACATTAGTTGTAGCCTACTGGCCACACAATCCCCCTGGTATGCCACAAAATCATTTGAACGCTGCTTTCCTGTCCATGTGGATCACGTTAGTCTGATAGTGACTATAATATAAGGATTGACATGTTTGTTATTCTCTGTTTCTTCTAGGCTAATATCGTCGATTAAATGGTAGTGGGCTATGAATCAGACATACAAGAATTACTGAGTCACGAAAAGAACAACATTAGTCTCATATAGACTATATTATAATGTAAAAGTAAAGTAGGCTACTCTTAGGATCAAACTGATAATAGGGCTGGTGAAGCAGCGTTCTCCAGTTTCTGTGGCCACGGCACACGAGGGGATGTGTGGCCAGCACAATGCCCAGCCGCCTTTACTTTACCCCAACTAGTGTCAGGTACCCATCAGAGCTGGGTAGACTCAGGGGCACCCTCAAGTCCAGGGAAAAAATTCCAGCCTGCACCATGATTCGAACCCATAACCTTCGGATCGCCGCTCGAACGGGCAGCCACTCGGCTACCAGTGCCCTATATATATTGGAGCATTCTACTATTTGCGAGGTGGTGTGTTGTAGCAGAATGGTTAAAAATATAAACACTTCAATAAATCAAGACACACTTTAAAAAAAAGAAAAGCAACTTCAATCTTAATTATTTCTTTCTATACATGAAGGTCCATTGTCGAGACCAGTATATATCGTTACTATCACACAAAAAAAGTCTCCGCTACCAAAAACACGCCATCAACTCACAAAAAAACAACACAAGAATTAGGTACTTCCGTAACTATCGAAAACGTCACACTCATAGACATAGCCCTTAGAGATTACTCAACAAAATATATATACAAATTAAATACTAATATTATAAAGACATGACACGCATGTCGGAGACGAATTTCGGTTAAGCCTTGATTATGTGGCCAACACAATGCTCTAAATAAAATAGGTCACAACTTTATAGAATGTAAAATATCATTGTACTATAAATCAATGTTCATTGTGTTCTAAATGAAGATGTTGTATTGTTATAAGCTAGAGAGTAATTCATATCTAATGAAACGGAAAGTAGGTTAATGCCTTTTTTTTAGGTTATCTTGGTCCAAGTCCAGTTCTGAGAAACTAATTGTTGCACAATTCACACGTTCTAGATAGTGCTATTTACACCATAGAATAAATATTAATATATAGATTCACATCACGGAATAAATATAAATATATAGATTCACATCACGGAAAAAATATAAATATATAGATTCACATCACAGAATAAATATAAATATATATTTGCATACCACAGAATAAATATATAGATTCACACCACAGAAAAAAATATAAAAATATAATAGATTCACAGCACACAATAAATATAAATATATAGATTCACACAACAGAATAAATATAAATATATAGATTCACACCACAGAATAAATATAAATATATAGATTCACAGCACAGAATAAATATAAATATATAGATTCACACCACAGAATAAATATAAATATATAGATTCACAACACAAAATAAATATAAATATATAAATTCACACCACAGAATAAATATAAATATATAGATTCACACCACAGAAAAAATATAAATATATAGATTCACACCACAGAATAAATATAAATATATAGATTCACACCACAGAATAAATATAAATATATAGATTCACAGCACAGAATAAATATAAATATATATAGATTCACACCACAGAATAAATATAAATATATAGATTCACACCACAGAATAAATATAAATATATATATATTCACAGCACAGAATAAATATAAATATATATAGATTCACACCACAGAATAAATATAAATATATAGATTCACACCACAGAATAAATATAAATATATAGATTCACAGCACAGAATAAATATAAATATATATATAGATTCACACCACAGAATAAATATAAATATATATAGATTCACACCACAGAATAAATGTAACTATATTCCACATTTCCTCTTAAATACAATGCTCTTTTCTCTTTTCTCACAAGTAAAGTTCACTGTTGGTGGTCTAGCATTCAATCGATATTTTGAAGTTCTCGGATTCTCTAAGAGGCTCTCAACTCTCAATACTCAAAATGTTTTGGCGCCCCCATCTTTATAACACAAGTGAATGAAACAATAAATAATTTAAAAAAAACATGTACAATTTTATTTATTACAATTAAACATAACTTACAGTTAGCTGAAAAAAAATTTCTTTTAATTTGTGAAAAATTTTGTTCTAGTTTTTAAAATGGCTAATTCTTTCATTAGATTTTTTATAAAAATAATGTTGCGTTTTTTTGTGTGTAGTACGTGACCTGGTTCCGCAGCTTTATTATCAGTATTGCACCATATGAACTATCAGTATTCAACCATATGAACCATCAGTATTTCACTATATGAACCATTGAACATGGTAAATCTGTGCCAGGGAAAATTTGCTGCGTGTCCCTATTCCCTTGATGCTCCATGTACGTGGATGTTTTCGTTTAATGTTGAATCTATCCCTGAGTGTGATTGTTTTCGTTTAATGTTGAATCTATCCCTGAGTGTGTGTGTATATGTGTGTTCTTATTGTTTCAATATTAAACCCTGTAAACACAGTAGAGTCCTGACATAAAAATGCAAGCTTTTTATACGTGATTTTATTTCGCAATTACCTTATTTCTTAAGCTTTCGCTGTTACCCATGTCAATGTAATAATATTAGCTCTGTGCTGCACAATTTTTTTTAGCATTATCCAGCACAATCTAGCACAATGTAGCGCAAATGTTATAACAACTGCATCAGAATCTGTCACATTTAAAGCTAAACATTGGGAATTTAAAAGTCGAATTCCATAAAACATTAGTTTTGTCATCCCTTGTTAGAGTAAACCCTAGTCATAAACATAACGGGTTTTGTGTTTGTGTACGATTGGGGGTGGTGTTGGGGGGAGGGGTTCTGGTATCAGAGCGTTGGTTTACTTTCCTAGGATTCTGGGATCGAAAGTCTATATATTAAATGGTATGCCGGGGACACGGACGTTGGTGCCATATGGACCACCGTGACAACAAAGAGGATAATTAACTTAGAGGACACCTATAGTTGTGACACACTTAGAACACCTATAGTTGTGACACACTTAGAGGACACCTATAGTTGTGACACACTTAGAGGACACCTATAGTTGTGACACACTTAGAGGACACCTATAGTTGTGACACACTTAGAGGACACCTATAGTGGTGACACACTTAGAGAACACCTATAGTTGTGACACACTTAGAGGACACCTATAGTGGTGACACACTTAGAGGACACCTATAGTGGTGACACACTTAGAGGACACCTATAGTTGTGACACACTTAGAGGACACCTATAGTTGTGACACACTTAGAGGACACCTATAGTGGTGACACACTTAGAGGACACCTATAGTGGTGACACACTTAGAGGACACCTATAGTTGTGACACACTTAGAGGACACCTATAGTTGTGACACACTTAGAGGACACCTATAGTGGTGACACACTTAGAGGACACCTATAGTGGTGACACACTTAGAACACCTATAGTTGTGACACACTTAGAGGACACCTATAGTTGTGACACACTTAGAACACCTATAGTTGTGACACACTTAGAGGACACCTATAGTTGTGACACACTTAGAGGACACCTATAGTTGTGACACACTTAGAGGACACCTATAGTGGTGACACACTTAGAGGACACCTATAGTTGTGACACACTTAGAGGACACCTATAGTGGTGACACACTTAGAGGACACCTATAGTGGTGACACACTTAGAGGACACCTATAGTGGTGACACACTTAGAGGACACCTATAGTGGTGACACACTTAGAAGGAAGGAGTCAAGACAAAGATTTCTGATGGGCGGAAGGCGGATGACGTCACATACAAAATGTGGGTCTTCAAATGAAATTTCACTCAGTTTAAGTTTAACTTACCTAACTACAATAATAATAATGTTTATTACTTATACCACCATAAAAGCTTATTGAAACGTTCTAACTTTCAAATGGGGAATATTATTGTGTTTTAAGGGGTGCAGAGATTTGTGACGTCATATTGAAAAGAATTTGTGACTTTTTTTGTGACCATTTGTGACGATTTCTGGGTATTTAACAATTTGGGCATAATCGCATGACGTTATTTATGGACAGCCCCCAACTGCTTCACTATTTACAAAAGAAATACAAAAAAGAAACAGCCAACAAACAAATAGAAGAACAACACATCCAACAGAGAACAACTCTATTCAAATTTAGCCAATAGATTCTCTAATCTACACTTTTGAAGAAATCATAGAGTTTATTTCACTAATAACAACGACTATTTAATCCAATAAAATGTGTATACTGTTACGAAACGCCGTTTCATAATTATTAATAACTGCGAAGATATTTAAAAATGTTTATTGTTGACACTAATGCGCCGTAGAGAGTTATTAGTTGATCAATGAATACCGCCCTTATTATTTAAAATTAAAAATTGAAAGGTCCCTTTAAAGATGGCGTCTTATATCGTCTCTTTTATTAACGATTTCGGTTATTAATTTGATCGATTATTAAAGTATTTTCTATCAAACTTCAATTGCATCATGCAGAGTTATTGTCCCTTGGAGGGTTACGAATCCGATAGATCCGATTAAACGCCCAAACTGACTCAATATAAAAAGGCAATGCAATCGAGGCCCGTTCTCTTTTCCAGCTTTAAGCTTGTACATACTAAAGGATGCTAAGCTATATTACTCTGGTGTTAACTATGCTTTATTCATAAGTCATAAGGATTATTTTTGTGTTTTATAATGTTATTCTCATGGATTCTATATTTTAAACTACCATGTGTGTTTACACTTATTTCATGTGCTTAGCTGATACGCTTGCATATTTTATCTTCTTATTTACTTGGAATATTAACTTGTCAGCCCAACAATCGCATCCAAATTGGACACCCCTTTGTAATATACCCAATTAAATTCATTGTTTAACTGTTGACGAAGGATTCCTTTACTTATTCTCGTTCAATTATTATTGTTTGTGGTGTAGTATACAATTTTATACATTAACTAAATGAATCATTTGTTCCAATTTACATCTAAGAGCCTATATAAATATCAAAGGACACTGTAATGAATGGTGAACTCAATGCTATACATAGTCGAAGCGCTCAGGGAGAATAAACCAAGACCTACCCTTTAGACACGTTTACAAATAATTAAAATAATAAACTCATACAATTATATATAATTGCTGTGCTGAATAATAATCAATTGAACTGTTTAATAACACTTATGAAGAATAATATCAATAATCTTTCATAATGGGTGCTCAAGCCAAAAATACATCATATCTATATTAATTCAGGCACCTGCAAGTCATCTGAAAGAACTATAATATTAACATGACTGGTTGTCATAAATATAAAATAATATTGACCAGTATACCTTCATCAAACTAAATTTCGGCATGTACAAAGGTGTAGATGACCACCGTATATCGTCGATGCAATACCATATAACTGACAATTATGTAAGGATTCCTATCACATCATTAATGGTCGTGTCCGATATTTTAATGTAATAATTAATGGTCAGGTGGTAATGTAATAATACTTTTAAAGTTAATAAAGTAAAGTATTTCTTCGGACCAAATTGATCCATAGCATCGTTCACCAGTTTCTGTGGCCACGGCATACTGGGTGATTGTGTGGCCAGCACTACAGCCGCCTTTACTTTACCCCAACTTAGGTCACAGGTCACCAGAGCTGGGTAGACTTGAGGGACACCCTCCAGACCCGGGGGAAAAATCCCCAGCCTGCACCAGGATTCGAACCCGGGACCTTCGGTAAGCCAGGCGAACGTGAACAAATTTAGACTTAACTTTGCAGTTTTACCTGAATGTCTGGTTGTGTACTTTCTAAACTAAGCCACGCCCACTGGCGACAAAACAAACACACCTTGACGCCTAGTTAATTAATGAGCACAAAGTTATGTAGTTTAAACATTGTGTGTCTTTATATTATTGTTGTTTTGTTTTTCTTTTGTTTCTCTGTGTCTCTGTGTCACTGTAAGTCTCTGAACACGTCACGCGGCAATGAAACAACGTCAAATGACGTCATCGCAAGAAACCAGTCGCGAAGATTTAGGAATAAAATTATTTCACAGTACACGGTAAGGTCATCATCCCACTTTACTGCCTCGGGGTGAAATTCGGGGGAGGGGGGGGGGAGGATAATGGCCTGGACCGATGGGGTTTTTATTTAGATTTTAGAGGTGTTCAAGTTTAACTTAAGAAAAAAACAAAGTGGACCCACCAGAGCCATTAGTTTATTTTCTTATATGTTACAGACGCTTCTTTTAGATAGAAGATTTCTGCGTCCTACGCTCAACCGTGGTCTCAGTCTAGTCTAGAATTTTGATCAGTTTTTATAAAATGAGATTAGGTAACTTGTTTTCCTGGTTTGTTCAAATAACTCATACCGTGCCCGGATGCCACTCGAGAAGAAAGAGCCTACTTATATGCAATTTTTCTTGCATATGGTATAAGAAAAGTGTTTTTGCCTTTATGTTTATTTAAGCACTGTAATAGGCTGTTATTGGGTTGTATTTCCAAGTTAGAGTTTAATGCCTTATTTATTATTACTACTTTACTCTTTGTTCTTCTGTCCTCTAGTGATTCTAGGCTTAGTGATTTAACTATTGGTGTTACTCTTGTCAGTTGTGAATATTCGCTAGTAATCATTTCAGCTCTTTTCTGAATTTGTTCTAAGTATTTTAATGTTTTCTTTAGTTGATGGGTCCCATACAGAAGATACAAATTCTAGTATAGGCCTAGATAATGTAAGTTATCATTATAGGTTTATGTTCTTATTACATTTGTAAAAGTTCCTTATTATGAAGCCTAATGTTTTGATATATATTTAATTAATTAATCGATATGTTGATTCCAAGATAACGTATTATTTATTATTACTTGGGTTATGTCTTTCCCATGAATGAATTAGTTTGTAATTATTTGTTTCCGTGTCTTGGATACTTTTAACAGTTGGCACTTTTCTGGGTGGAAAGACAAACTCTATTTTTGTGATTCATCTAGGTCTTTTTGTAGGATTTCAGTGACAATTTATAAAAGCAAGTTTGTGAATGTTTTAAACTTGATGCAGACCTCAGCACACACACATACACCTTAATGCAAAAAGTGTGTATATAATAATAATATATGTATATGCATATCTATTAATACAATTTCAAGCTTCTAAGCAAAATAGGGGTAAAAATTCGTCCCCTTGAAAAGGTGACGGTAGGCTAAATATTTGCATACTTCATACAGGGCTACAATTATTTTTAGTGAATTTCAGGGGAGGTTATTATTAGTGCATATATTTCAGGGGAGGTTATTATTGGTGCATATATTTCAGGGGAGGTTATTATTGGTGCATATATTTCAGGGGAGGTTATTATTAGTGCATATATTTCAGGGGAGGTTATTATTGGTGCATATATTTCAGGGGAGGTTATTATTGGTGCATATATTTCAGGGGAGGTTATTATTGGTGCATATATTTCAGGGGAGGTTATTATTAGTGCGTATATTTCAGGGGAGGTTATTATTGGTGCGTATATTTCAGGGGAGGTTATTATTGGTGCATATATTTCAGGGGAGGTTATTATTAGTGCGTATATTTCAGGGGTTGTTATTATTGGTGCGTATATTTCAGGGGAGGTTATTATTAGTGCGTATATTTCAGGGGAGGTTATTATTAGTGCATATATTTCAGGGGAGGTTATTATTAGTGCGTATATTTCAGGGGAGGTTATTATTGGTGCGTATATTTCAGGGGAGGTTATTATTAGTGCGTATATTTCAGGGGAGGTTATTATTAGTGCATATATTTCAGGGGAGGTTATTATTAGTGCGTATATTTCAGGGGAGGTTATTATTAGTGCGTATATTTCAGGGGAGGTTATTATTAGTGCGTATATTTCAGGGGAGGTTATTATTAGTGCGTATATTTCAGGGGAGGTTATTATTAGTGCGTATATTTCAGGGGAGGTTATTATTAGTGCGTATATTTCAGGGGAGGTTATTATTAGTGCGTATATTTCAGGGGAGGTTATTATTGGTGCGTATATTTCAGGGGAGGTTATTATTGGTGCATATATTTCAGGGGAGGTTATTATTAGTGCGTATATTTCAGGGGAGGTTATTATTAGTGCGTATATTTCAGGGGAGGTTATTATTAGTGCGTATATTTCAGGGGAGGTTATTATTAGTGCGTATATTTCAGGGGAGGTTAATATTAGTGCGTATATTTCAGGGGAGGTTATTATTAGTGCGTATATTTCAGGGGAGGTTATTATTAGTGCGTATATTTCTGTTACCAGGACTTTCAAGTTGAGAAACAATGATAGATAACTCTAAACTTAGCGAATTACATTGAGGGAGGGGTCGGACAAAACATTAGCACACACTTTGAATAGAATACATATTAATTGTTTTATATCACAATTATCACATAAACAAATTACCAGAAACTTTGATCTCCCCAACAAACCAAAGTTTGGGATAGGCTGTACGAGAAAAAGCCATAAGCCATTGACGAAAAAACGCAAAAAAAACCCAAGACGAGCAAAAAAAAAAAAAAACACTATTCGCGAAAATACAAGAAAATACAATGGACGAAACGAAATTGAGCGAAGCGCTCGGCGAGATTGTGTAAGAATTCTAGGCAAGAAAGTGAGACTAGTCTTGGAATAGAAAATAAAATAGTTCTGGACGAGAAAATAAAAAATAGAATAGTCCTAGACGCCTAGTCGAGAAAATGCGAGAAGCGTTGTTTTAGGTCCTGTTGAGGTTTGCGCTTGTTTCGTTTTCCCGCATCCTTCATTAATTCTAATGAGATTATTCTCGGTATTTTTACCTTTTGTCTGTCTGTGTCTAAAATGACAGGTCGTCAAATACCTGAATCATATAACCGTCTCGTGACCTGGTTGGCAGAGAGACTGTTTACGACATCTTTATCATCAACTGTTCATCGTTGTTGTCATCGTCAACATATTATACTATGATTGTATGTCGTGAAATTACCAACATAAAATTGTTGTAGAGTCGTAATAATTTCTATAAGGTTCGGGTTATCTAAATATGACATCCACGTACAAAAGTTTCTAAGTTGTAATGTCGTAATATAGAGCTAACATAACATACATACCAGAAGTAATGTCGTAATATAGAGCTAACATAACATACATACCAGAAGTAATGTCGTAATATAGAGCTAACATAACATACATACCAGAAGTAATGTCGTAATATAGAGCTAACATAACATACATACCAGAAGTAATGTCGTAATATAGAGCTAACATAACATACATACCAGAAGTAATGTCGTAATATAGAGCTAACATAACATACATACCAGAAGTAATGTCGTAATATAGAGCTAACATAACATACATACCAGAAGTAATGCCGTAATATAGAGCTAACATAACATACATACCAGAAGTAATGCCGTAATATAGAGCTAACATAACATACATACCAGAAGTAATGCCGTAATATAGAGATAACATAACATACATACCAGAAGTAATGTCGTAATTTAGAGCTAACATAACATACATACCATAAGTAATGTCGTAATATAGAGCTAACATAACACTCATACCAGAAGTAATGTCATAATATAGAGCTAACATAACACACATACCAGAAGTAATGTCGTAATATAGAGCTAACATAACATACATACCAGAAGTAATGTCGTAATATAGAGCTAACATAACATACATACCAGAAGTAATGTCGTAATATAGAGCTAACATAACATACATACCAGAAGTAATGTCGTAATATAGAGCTAACATAACATACATACCAGAAGTAATGTCGTAATATAGAGCTAACATAACATACATACCATAAGTAATGTCGTAATATAGAGCTAACATAACATACATACCAGAAGTAATGTCGTAATTTAGAGCTAACATAACATACATACCAGAAGTAATGTCGTAATTTAGAGCTAACATAACACACATACCAGAAGTAATGTCATAATATAGAGCTAACATAACATACATACCAGAAGTAATGTCATAATATAGAGCTAACATAACATACATACCAGAAGTAATGTCGTAATATAGAGCTAACATAACATACATACCAGAAGTAATGTCGTAATATAGAGCTAACATAACATACATATACCAGAAGACTGGACTAAAGGAATCATAATCAAAATCCCCATAAATGGTGCACTTAGTGACTGCAATAACTGGCGTGCCATTACGCGTCTGTCAATCTCTAGCAAAGTACTGGCCAAGGTGATTGTCGGGAGACTGTACGAAGCTGTCGGTATCATTCTTAGAAAAGAAAAAGAAGGATTTAGAAAAGGTGGGAACTGCACACAATAGATATTTGCAATATGAAGCATCATAGAACAATGTACAGAATGGCAACGACAACTTTATATCAACTTCATTGACTTCGAAAAGGCATTCAACAGTGTTTACCGAGACAGTCTGTGGCTCATTCTGAATGCTTATGTGGAATACTAGCTCACGTGGTACAGCTGATCAAGATCTTTGACAACAACTACAGTTGTTGCATGAAAGGTAGCAACATTTGGTTCGAAGTAAAGACACGAGTACGACAAGGATGCACAATCATAATGAAAAAGCGTTGGCGATGGATTTGCAATGGGCTGAGAAGGGAGGAAGAGAACATCTGCAAAACAGCATTACACCGGACGCCAAAGGGAAAAAAAAAGAAAGAGAGGTGGACCAAAAGTAACCTGGCGCAGAACAGTAGAACAGTAGAACAGTAGAACAGTAGAACAGTAGAACAGTAGAACAGTAGAACAGTAGAACAGGAAGTAAATAAATTTGGTCACTCTGGGGGCACAATCGGAATTGTCTCACGTGACAGACAAAGATGGAAAGACTTTGTTGCTGCCTTATGCGCCAACGTATAGACTATAGTATATAGCTAAAATGCAATGGTTTAATGTCGTAATACATAGGTAAAATACAAAGTTTTAATGTCGTAATATACAACTTAGACGCAATTTTATATTGCTGTAATAAATATAAATATAAATTTGAAGTTGTAATGTCATAATATGTTGTAATCTTGTCTATCTTTTTTGTGTGTATAAGACAGTAACAAAATTCCGCCACGCCTCCCTGTCCTGGACAAGCCAACTGACTTCATGCAGATCTTGTCAATGGCCTTCACAATTTCTTCCATGCTTCTTCTCCATGTTCCCACTGACCTACATCTCAGCCCCATGCTAGGAAGCCTCGTTGTGTCCATACGAAGAGCGAGGCCAAGCAATCGCCATCTTTTTTAATTTATTTCGTACAAGAAAAGATATTATTTATTCCTGTTCTATTTTCTTTGCTGTTGGGATGTGTTCTTCCAAGTGGCTCTTCAGAATTCGGCAGAGACATCCTTCTTCAAAACCTCTAAGGCGGCTTTTTTTTCAACTTTCGCATTGCTTTTCCATGTCTCCTCAGCATCGAGAAAGACAGAACGCACGTTTGATTTGTAAAGTTTTACTTTTAGTGTTGTGAGGTCCTTTGTTTCACAAAGAATTGAAGGAAATAAGCCAAATAATTATGTAATAGGTGCCTAAAGAAATACTAAAACTTAGGATACGGAACCCATTTTAATGTTGGGCGAGCCTCTTTCAATCCAGTTACAGGTCGCAGAGTATTTTCCGCTCGCCAAGCTGAAGTTGTGGACCGTTGAAAGACAATCTCCTGCCTGTGGCAAGCCTATGTATGCATGCAGTCTTGATTTTCACTTGATCATTTATACGTAGGTTGCGATTGAAACCATTAAGACGATCAGCGCTTTATAATATATTTCACCCGCCTTAATTTTCTTATCAATTCAAGTTTACAAAACCTCATACAATCCGCCCACACTTAAAGTTTCTTACGGCAAAACAAAAATTAATCACTGTCAAAGTTGCTGTTATTTTTTTATGTTCTTTTATTAGGTTGCTTATTTTGTCGTCGACTCTGTTGTTGTCTTGTGTTGTGTATGTGTGTACGTGTGTATGTGTATATGTGTGTACGTGTGAATTGGGTGTATGTGTGTATATTTGTGTATTCAACAAACCAAAGTTAACACTAAAAAAAAAAAGACAAACGATCAACTTCTTAATCAATTTTTTTCCTTGTTCCGTAGCGATGAAAGTCGATTCAATTTACGCAACTTTCTGAAATAATTCTGTCAAAACACCGGAAGTCTATTGACAACACCAGACTTTATCACTCTACAGTTTCTTCTATTCCTGTTTGATTCATTTGTCTGTGTTGGTTTGTATCAAATGTTTTCTATCAGAATTTTGATAAAACCGCTGATTCGAGAACATTTGGACCCCCAATTTTTTTTTTAAACCTGTCTCTTTAAATGCTAATAGAAATATACTAATTTTTTTTTTACTGGGTCATGTTAGCTTTTTTTTTTAAAGTGACATTGTAAAGAAATTCTAAAATCTACTAGAAGAAATACCTGCATATGGCGATATGACCTAACAATGACCTAAAACGACAACACGATAAAGTGATTTGGCACTCTGCCATATTTTGTGTGTGTGTGTGTTGTTGTTTGAATAAATATTTCTTTTAAATTTATTAATACCGCGTAAAGCATATTTCAAAGGACAAAATTTGGAGCTGGTTGAGCCAGTGTCAAGAATAAAGTTGGGAGGATTTTTGTCTACAACTTTGATATACCGCTTGAAATGTCAAACCAACCCCTAGGGGAGGGGGCGGGGGGTAGGGGGCGTAAAAAAACCCATTTATGTCAGTGGTTACCCCAAGAGTGAGCCGAAGTGCTCTGGAGGGGAGGGGCATTATATCTTTACATGGGTGGAGTGTTTGCAAAGCCTTATGTAATTTAGTTGTTGTTTTGGGTCTTGATACAATTTGGTCAAATATGGCACCAAGTCTTTGACTTGCCTGAAGGGCGCCATGGGATAACTTTGCTTCAGAATAGTGTGGCGCGAGTTAATAACGTCTGGGAATCACTGCTTCATGTTGAATCAACACTAGGACACCAATATTCGTTTAGTTGGAGAAAATGGTGGTTAAATAAACAGGGGGGAGGGGCGCGCCTCCCAGTTGGGAGTCGGCATATTTACATGTTGAAAGTTGCAAAAGTCTCGCTTAGGGCTCTTCTTCTTCTGTTAATGAGTCTGCAAAGCAGTTTGATCTCTTGCAGTCAATTCCAGACAAACATATTTACATGTCTTTTTAGTTGTTCTGTATTGATGTATAGTGTGTTGGTAATGGCAGGTTGAAGGGAGAGTAGTGTGTGCCTTAGGTTGATTAGCTTAGAACATTAAGTAGGTATACAGTTTCTTGTGGAGAGTAGCAGTGTCTGCAGTTGAGGGGGCGGGGGAGATTTATTCTATTTAGGTGTGTGTTGAGTGCTATATGTCCTGTTCTCAACTGGAATATAGTGCATTGTTCTTTGCAGGGGAAGAATGTTATGTTGTCTTGTTTGTTGGGCTGATTCAGTTCTCTGTAAAAAAAATTTCCAGTTGTAACCCAGTGCCCATTGATTTAGCCATTCCTCCTTAAAATTGTATTTTTCATTTCTTCTATTTAAATGTGTGATACCTAATTGTTATATTTATGTATTTTTCATTTCTTCTTTTTCAATGTATAGTTCTATATTGTAGATTATTTTTATATTTATTTTGAAAGATATTAAATATCTTGATACCAACAATAATAAATTGACAGAATTACTCTGTGCCAGATTTAAAAATAATGTTTAACATCTTGGAAAGTTGCTTTGAATAAGAAGGTACAAATTAGCATAATTAGCATTGCGCAATCATGTCGTCAAATTTTTCTTGCAAAGCTTGAGTTTTTTTTAAAAATATATATATATTGTGTCTGTGACAAACTGTGACAAGGATTAAAGAAAAGTGGAGGGAGGCAACTGTTGAGAAAAAGGTGTGTGACGTCAAATTTAGATTCTTTCCATTAAAAAAAATGAAAAAGGTAATTAAATGTCTAGGAATTTGTACATGCCTGACTGAAGTGCATGTCCTGAGTTGTAAAAGGAAATAAAAAAGATAACGGCGAATGTAATTTGCACAAGCCTTGAAACTTCAAAGGGGGGTTTAAAATTTAAGTAGGCCTATAACGTTTTAAAGAAAATTATTGTTACATTTTTTTTTCTATTAGCATGAGTCAGTTTTTGCTGTTGTTTAAACTCTAATAAGTATAACCGATTTATGATTTTTCTGTGATACAACTATTTATTATATCATTTTATTTTGTTATATTTTTTTTTGTCTTGTGTTTTGATTTTTTTTGTCACTTACATAAGTTTTTTTTCTTTACTAGTTTGTGACTGTTCTTATCTTATCTGTTACAGACGCTCCTTCTATACAGAATCCTATGCGTCCTACGCGCTATCCATGGTCTGCATTTTGGTTAGCGTTTTGTTAAGTTAATGCGTTTTATGTTTGTTTGTTCAGGCAACCCATATCATGCTCGGTTGTCGCTCGGGAAGAATTAGTTCCTGCAAATGGTATAAGAAGTTTTTTTTTGTTGTTGTTGTTTTTATGTCGACCATTAACCAAATTTCCGACTATTTCTGGCAGTGTTTAAATGTTCTCTTCTACACACGTCCTATTTCTGGCAGTGTTTAAATGTTCTCTTCTACACACGTCCTATTTCTGGCAGTGTTCAAATGTTCTCTTCTACACACGTCCTATTTCTGGCAGTGTTTAAATGTTCTCTTCTACACACGTCCTATTTCTGGCAGTGTTTAAATGTTCTCTTCTACACACGTCCTATTTCTGGCAGTGTTCAAGTGTTCTCTTCTACACACGTCCTATTTCTGGCAGTGTTCAAGTGTTCTCTTCTACACACGTCCTATTTCTGGCAGTGTTTAAATGTTCTCTTCTACACACGTCCTATTTCTGGCAGTGTTCAAATGTTCTCTTCTACACACGTCCTATTTCTGGCAGTGTTTAAATGTTCTCTTCTACACACGTCCTATTTCTGGCAGTGTTTAAATGTTCTCTTCTACACACGTCCTATTTCTGGCAGTGTTCAAATGTTCTCTTCTACACACGTCCTATTTCTGGCAGTGTTTAAATGTTCTCTTCTACACACGTCCTATTTCTGGCAGTGTTTAAATGTTCTCTTCTACACACGTCCTATTTCTGGCAGTGTTCAAGTGTTCTCTTCTACACACGTCCTATTTCTGGCAGTGTTCAAGTGTTCTCTTCTACACACGTCCTATTTCTGGCAGTGTTCAAGTGTTCTCTTCTACACACGTCCTATTTCTGGCAGTGTTCAAGTGTTCTCTTCTACACACGTCCTATTTCTGGCAGTGTTCAAGTGTTCTCTTCTACACACGTCCTATTTCTGGCAGTGTTCAAGTGTTCTCTTCTACACACGTCCTATTTCTGGCAGTGTTCAAGTGTTCTCTTCTACACACGTCCTATTTCTGGCAGTGTTCAAGTGTTCTCTTCTACACACGTCCTATTTCTGGCAGTGTTCAAGTGTTCTCTTCTACACACGTCCTATTTCTGGCAGTGTTCAAGTGTTCTCTTCTACACACGTCCTATTTCTGGCAGTGTTCAAGTGTTCTCTTCTACACACGTCCTATTTCTGGCAGTGTTCAAGTGTTCTCTTCTACACACGTCCTATTTCTGGCAGTGTTCAAGTGTTCTCTTCTACACACGTCCTATTTCTGGCAGTGTTCAAGTGTTCTCTTCTACACACGTCCTATTTCTGGCAGTGTTCAAGTGTTCTCTTCTACACACGTCCTATTGCTGGCAGTGTTCAAGTGTTCTCTTATACACACGTCCTATTCCGGACTCTATGTATTGTATATTTTCAAAAACAAATCTGTATAAATGCCATTGTTTTAATGAGAAGAAGAGAGAGGTTATACACTAGGTATAATAATAAAGACTGTATGTATGCAACAGTAAGCAATAATAGAAAAATCTTCCAGGATATAGAATGTGTGTACGAGGTGGGGGGGGGGTAGAATTCAAATGAAGGTTTATGGGTGTAATTTTAAATTCAAGCTAGACCTAGACATAAAGTAAAAAATATGAATAATTGACCTTTTATTTTACTTACAACTTTACACTTTTAAAGTTCACAGTTTCATTTCTCTTCTTTTCTAGGAAAAAAAATAAAATAAATAAATAACACAATTTATTTTGCGTTAACGATTGTGTTCTAAAAAAAACTATCGGGGAAAGAAATGAAGCTATAATGTAGTTCCAGTAATGGAAAAGGGAGGCAAGTTGTAGGATTGTTGCTATATATATAGAACTTTTGATTTGTGATACACGAAAAACAATATATTATAACAACAAGAAAACTGTAACGGAAAAAACATTTTGAAAGTTGAAACTTTGTTCATTAATTTTTATAAAATACTTTCTTTCTGTAATTTAGAGTTTAGAATATCTGAGTAAATATATATGTCCCCTTACTTTTTTTTTCAACTACCTGCACCCTTGTATAGGCCACATCTGCTTAAGAATATCAACAACAGGGCCTGCGTCTTTCTTTATTATGTCTACAAAATATATGCCAATAGTAGTTTGTATAAGCGGAGACTTAACATTTATGCACTGGTGTGTCTCGACAATCACTCACCTGTCCATGAAGTAACAAACACACACACACACAAAGACAAACACATACACACAAACACACCGATAAACGAATGACAACAATTGAATCATTTTCATTTGTTCTTTTTCTTTTGGCTTCTGTTGTTGAACTTCTGCCTGGCCTCGCCTGTACATTTTTATTTGTATGTTAGAATATTTTGTTTTTCTCCACTCTGGTCCCCACCCCTAACCCTAACCCCACCCCTACCTCCCATAAAACATACTTCTATTGGTGTATTTATTGAATATATAAGATTGTTATTCATTCAATGGTTCTCTGTTTGAATGGGACAAACGTGTATAGTGACTATACATAGAATTTAACAGACGCCAAAATTGCGGGACAAAAAAATGTAAGGACAGACAGCCAAGGTTTCGTGTGCCATTGTGTCTGTTTCTATGGTGATGCTGTTTCTTTGTGGTGTTTCCAGGGGTGTTTCTGATTGTCGCCCCCGACCCATCCCCTCTTCCCATCTCTCCGAGGTGTTTATGAAAGAAAAGAAAGAGTTCTTATTTTGTTCACAATAAATTACGGTAAATTACAAGTGTTTTTTTTTCTCATCTTTTTCATTCTTTTGAGTAACGGCATCTGCGTACGTTAGCAAAGACACAAATACTAAACATTAACACACATACAAAACACGAATACATCTAAACACACACACGACATAGACTCACACACGACATAGACTCACACACGACGTAGACACACACACACACGACGTAGACACACACACACACGACGTAGACACACACACACAAGTGAATACAAGAAAGGTGCTGCTGTAACGCTATGTCTAAGCGTCTGTATGTGAGTGAGTGAGTGTGTGTGTAAATGAGTGAGTGTGTGTGTGTGTGTGAATGAGTGAGCGTGTGTGTCTGTATGTGGTGTGTTTGTGTGATGTTTCAAATTCAAGGTGACGCCGAACAAAGAAGCGCCAGAAATAAAGTCAGCGAACACGGAAGTCCCGTGGTCTCAACTCAATGCGCGTGAGTTGACAAAGGCGTCGTCACCAGGGTGCTACCTGGGCGTCACCAAGAGGGGTTGGGAGCATACATGTGCTGTGCACCATAATTTTATGGCCAAGTGGCGTGGTGAGGACGGAGGGTGGATTGACAATGGCGTTAGATAACAGAATCTTTAAAAAAAAAAAAAGGAAAATACCCTTACATAGGCCAGTGAGCGACTGATGTATAGGATTTTAATGTATTTCTTTGTTAGTTCCAATGGGAATAAGCCTTTACAATACAATAGCAGATGTTTCCATGTAGCTGTTGTTGCATGTAGACTCTTTGACTGTTTTGAAATATTTCACACAATTGTAAATGTTATTTTTAATACGAAATGCCACAAGCATTTGTATATCTTACGTTTTAACAAAGACTAAAAATAAATTAAATCAAATAAAAACAAATACAGCGCTTTATTACAAACAAATAAAAATAAATTTTGATATCATGATTAAGTTTAGTATAATTTTGTCCGCTCCACAATTAAACAAATGAAAGGTTTACGGAAGATAAACACCTAGTTGGCATGTTTCATTAGATGTCATCTCTCTCTCTCTCTTTCTCTCTCTTTCTCTCTCTCCCTCTCACTCTCTCTCTCTCACACTCTCTCTCTCTCTCTCTCACTCTCTCTCTCTCTCTCACTCTCTCTCTCTCACACACTCTCTCTCACACACACACTCTCTCTCTCTTTCTCTCTCTCTCTCACTCTCTCTCTCACTCTCTCTCTCTCACACTCTCTCTCTCTCTCTCTCACTCTCTCTCTCTCTCTCACTCTCTCTCTCTCTCACACACTCTCTCTCACACACACACTCTCTCTCTCTTTCTCTCTCTCTCTCACTCTCTCTCTCTCACTCTCTCTCTCACTCACTCACTCTCTCTCTCTCACACACACTCTCTCTCTCACACTCTCTCTCTCTCTCTTACTCTCTCTCTCTCACACACACTCTCTCTCTCACACTCTCTCTCTCTTACTCTCTCTCTCTCTCACTCTCTCTCTCTCTCTCTCTCACTCTCTCTCCTCTCTCTCTCACACTCTCTCTCTCACTCTCTCTCATTCTCTCTCTCTCACTCTTTTCTTTTCTCTGTAAACTTATTGTCACGTGCGAAATCAGCTACTGACGTTAGATGATATTTTTAGTAATGTATTATTATATATTCTTTTGATTCATATCCATCTTGGATCTCACAAGGTTGTATAAGAATTTATATTGATGTTATTGAATTAGATTTGATGTTTATTTGACTCGTCGCGATATGAATCTTTTGTGTATAAAGTGATTTAGATAAACTGTACCTTAATATATAGGAAATCCACAATCCTGTTTGAAATTGAACACAATTTTATTCCAACAAGTTGAGATGATAAAATATAACAATACCACAGAATACATGTACCAGTATTATATAATGAAACTTAATCAGTTGAGATTCTTCTATAATGAGTTAAGCCGTAATCCTATCTTTAAGAAAGTGGTCAAAAACAGTCCTCACACATTAGCGCCCAAACTAGAACTAAACTACGGTATTCAACCCTCGTGCATATGACGTATTTTATTGCTATGACGTAGTGTCTAGACATATACATGTTTTATTCCTAACACGGAAACATTTCGGGTTTAAGATTATTTCATTTTAACTTTAGTTAATAATAACAGAACCAATCTAATTATGGAAATAAACTACTCGTAACACTCGCCCCCCCTTAAGACACAAAGGAATTACAGACAGCGTTAAGTATGGAATTCTTTGTAGAGTACCCATAAAATGAACCGAATTCCCAAACTATTCGTAAGATTTAATTGACTATTGGACAATCTTGTTAAGATTAAAATGAACCATATATTATTTACATATTCCCCTAATAACAAAGTCGCTATTATGGAATCCCTTATCACATTATTCTATCAATGATTATTAATTAAACATTTATTTATCAATTAATATTTACAATTATGATTATTGTGTGTACAACGTTGACCATAAAACTATTACCACCAATAACCAATTCCCATAGAATTGATATGAATTACCCAAATAAGTGGAACTGATTAATAATTGATAGATAATTCTTTAGAAAATTTAATTTATTTATTACCGATCACTGTATCATTAACTAATGATTTTCAGTTATTATATTATTATTATGATGTCTCAATTATGACATCAAGAATATTTAAAAAAAAATGTTATAATCTCAGCTGATTTAGCTTTTACATAGCATAAAATAAGACATCCAAATTATAACATGACGACATAGAAACAAACAATTTTCAAAACACATCAATAATCAATTGAACAAACACAAGTGTGGATGTATTCAAGTTAAATACCGGTGTGTGTGCAATTGATGTATGCAATAGTTACCTTTTACCTTACAACGTATGATTGTTTCTAGTAGAATTTGAAGTTTTGTTCTGTAATGTTTCATATTGTAATATTTCAAAACATAGTTTATTTATTGTCATATTTACAATAATATATATGTTAATCAATACAATGAATGACATAAAAGAAAACATTCATGAGAAACTGGTTTCCTCTTGTTCAATCAGTCTTGTTCTATTGTGTACATCTGCAAATAGATTAATATTAATATGTTCATTAATTTGACCTTTGATAGCGGATTGTTCGCAAGCGGGTAAATGTGCCAATTTTTCATTAAGGGATTTTAAAACTTTTGTGATTTTTAATTTGCTTTCTGCCAATTCACGTTCAATTTCGGGTGAATTATTCGCGACTCTAATAACAGTGTTTACCGAGGCAACAACATTTTGTTCTTCTCTGGTAATGTATGGTTTCAACATATTGATATGGCACACTCGTTGCGATTTCCGTCTATCAGGGGTCTTTACAAGATAGTTAACCTCACTAAGCTTAGCCATAACCTCATAGGGTCCTGTAAACTTGGCACTCAGGGGTTGACCAGACAGTGGCGTCAGCATGAGAACTTTATCACCAGGTTGGAAGATACGGGTTCTTGCGTTGACGTCATAATAGACCTTCATCTTGTATTGTGCCTGCAAAAGATTAGATCTGACAACTTTTAATGCATTATACAGTCTATTTTTAAAATTTTCCACGTATGTCAGTAGACCAGTGTCTTCAGTGGATGACAACCATGTCTCTTGTAACAGCTTTAGTGGTCCACGAACTGTGTGTCCGAATACCAGTTCAAAGGGACTGAAACCAAGAGATTCTTGTACAGCCTCTCTAGTTGCGAAGAGTGCGAAGGGAATACCACGATCCCAGTCGTCGTTATGCTCGAAACAGAAAGTACGGAGCATATTCTTCAATGTTTGGTGGTATCGTTCCAGTGCGCCTTGACTCTGTGGATGATATGCACTCGATACTGCATGACGAATACCCAGCCGTTCTAAGACTTGGCGAAATAACTTCGATGTGAAATTTGAACCTTGATCTGACTGCACGGTTTTCGGAAGACCATATCGGGTGAAGAATCCGATAAGTGCATCAGATATTTTGTCGGCATTGATGCTACGTAGAGGAATAGCCTCTGGAAATCTCGTTGCCGAACACATTATAGTGAACAGATACTGGTGGCCAGCCTTAGTTTTAGGCAACGGACCGACGCAGTCTATAATGATGTGACTGAAGGGTTCTGAGAATGCTGGTATGGGTCGTAGAGGAGCTACCGGAATGGTCTGATTCGGCTTGTCGACCATCTGGCAGACAGGACATGATCTGCAAAACGATGTGACGTCACGACGTAGGCCAGGCCAGAAGAAATATGGAAGAATCCTGTCGAAGGTTTTCTGTATCCCTAGGTGACCAGCATACGATGAATCATGGGCCATATGTAGTATGTCCTTGCGGTAAACATTGGGTACCACGATTTGATGTACTTCGCTGCATGTTTCATCGTCGTTTTCTTTCCCTCTCCATTTCCTCATCAACAACTCGTCCCTCAGGTAATAACCTGCGGCCATTGTTTCTAACTCTCCTTCATTCTTTGCTTCCTCTTTTAGCTTCCCGATCTCTGGATCTTTGCCCTGAGCAAGAATGAGTAGTTGTCTAGGCGACAAATTATTTTGATCAGTATGACTTGAGTGACCACCTAGAACATCCGCCATGAAGGTTGCTTGTAAGTCAATCTCTGGTGTTGGTTCTGGTTTCTTTGTCGATTCATTAGTCATCTGCTGTTTCTCCATAGCTCTGGTGATAACACATACTGAATTTTCAGTATTCCTACACTGAACAGAGTCTTTGGTTTCTTTAAGTACAGGATGTACCTGATTTTTGGCAATGTCACTTCCTAAAAGTAATGAAATGCCTCTGTAGGGAAATTTCTTCACTATCCCAACAATAACAGATCCAGTGAAGTAATTACTCTTCAACTGTATACGATGTAACGGTGCCGTAAGTGTTCCAGCCATAGTACTGATCAAGGCATACTGGCCTGTATGAGTCAATTTCGACGTTGGTACAGTATTCTTCAACAGTAGAGATATATCAGCACCGGAGTCACGTAGAATTTTAATCTTCCGTTCTCTAGCTTGATTATCTATAGGTGACACATAGCCCTCGCTAACATCCGATAGCATGCACTCGGGTAGTTCTCTGCCTACTGAGTTTCTTGCTACACTACTGCCTCCATAAGTAAACGTTTTATTTACTGATTGCTCATCTGTCACACTCCCTTTGGAGTTGAAACTAGAATGTTCAATAGCCTCGGTCTTCATTTCAAAGACTTTTTCCCACTTTGAGCAACTTGGACATGCGTGTTTCGCCATCTCCTCATGACTAACATCAGATGTCTTTCTTTCAGCTTTAATTCTTTTGTGGGCAGTTTTATTTATGTGAGTTTCAGTTTGTACGGCGATGTGTGATAAAACCACGTTGTTCTTGTTTTTAATGGGTCTTTTCTCTTTATGTAGACTCCAACAATTCTCTTTGATATGTCCATCTTTCTTACAGAATGTACAGGTAATTCTCTTTTGTACAAAACTTGAATTCTCTTGTTTATCGGCTTTTTGTTTACTTTTATCCTCTGTCGATCTTAACTTCCTCTCTGTATTACTGTTTTGAGTCCTCAAACTTGTTCTGTCATTTTGAAAATAATGGCTATGCGGGTGAATAATGACGTATTCATCGGCTTTTACTGCTGCTTGTTCTGCTATTTCAATACCACGATCAGCCAAATGAACTTTTATATCAGTGCGAATCTTCTCAGTAAAATCCTCCATCAGTATGAGATTATATAGTTTTTCATAATCTTTATTCACATTCTTAGAACGTAACCATCGATCAAGATACTTTTTCTCTAATCTCAGGAAGTCAACATGTGAAACTTCTGGTTCCTTCTTGTACTCACGATATAACTTTCGATACTTTTCTGGAGTTAGAACATAACTCAATAGTACTCTGCTCTTTATTAGTTCATAATCATTGCATTCCTCTGTAGTCAAATTCAATACAACATCTAGAGCCTTGCCTTTTGTTAGAGCTGAACGTAAAAGTACGGCTTTCTTATCTTCAGGAAATTTATACTCAATCGAGTTTCTTTCGAAGACCATAAAGAACTCATCAATCTCTATGTTCTCCATGCTTGGGACATGCTTTTTAAACTTATATAGTTCTACATTATTTGTTTCCTGAATCGTATGAGTTGATGAACGAGACTTTGCCAATTCAATCCTTTCATTACTAGCGATTCTTTCTTTTTCCAATTCTTTCTCCTTCAATTGTAATTGTACTTCTATTCTTTTACCCTCTAATTGTACTTGAATTTCTAACTTCTTCATTTCTAACTGGAATTTCATGTCTGCACTTAGTTCATTTCCATTCATTTTAAATTCATGGTTATTTATGTCTGTTTTCAGGGTTTCTGATACATTGAGAACCACTGATTCTTCATTATTCATAGTATTTTCTTCAAGCATTCTACCATGTCTTTTCAAACAGTCCTTAATATCTTGAATCAATTTACTCCTAACTGGTGTAACATCAGTAATGTCTATTCCCAGAGAGTTTGCCATCTCTTTTAACTGGGTTAGTGACATGCTATTTAACTGTTCTGACGTGATAGCAAAAATATTCAATTGCTCCAACGTAAGATTAGCTTCCGCCATGTTTTATATTAATGACGTAAATAGAAGATAAAAAATTTCAACTTTACCTTTCATAAAGTCCTTTGAAATATTTTACACCACTGTTAATTTGTAGAAGATAAATTTTAAGGATGGTTGTGTACAAAGCTGAAAACAGTATGTCCGAACACAGACAGTGCCTCCCACGTAGACAGAATTTGAATAAATATTTGTTGTAAATCGTTTTCACTAAAACAGTTGTATATTCTCAATTCTTATACATACAAACTTTAGATCCAGGACTTGAGCCCCCAATCTTTTGTCACGTGCGAAATCAGCTACTGACGTTAGATGATATTTTTAGTAATGTATTATTATATATTCTTTTGATTCATATCCATCTTGGATCTCACAAGGTTGTATAAGAATTTATATTGATGTTATTGAATTAGATTTGATGTTTATTTGACTCGTCGCGATATGAATCTTTTGTGTATAAAGTGATTTAGATAAACTGTACCTTAATATATAGGAAATCCACAATCCTGTTTGAAATTGAACACAATTTTATTCCAACAAGTTGAGATGATAAAATATAACAATACCACAGAATACATGTACCAGTATTATATAATGAAACTTAATCAGTTGAGATTCTTCTATAATGAGTTAAGCCGTAATCCTATCTTTAAGAAAGTGGTCAAAAACAGTCCTCACACATTAGCGCCCAAACTAGAACTAAACTACGGTATTCAACCCTCGTGCATATGACGTATTTTATTGCTATGACGTAGTGTCTAGACATATACATGTTTTATTCCTAACACGGAAACATTTCGGGTTTAAGATTATTTCATTTTAACTTTAGTTAATAATAACAGAACCAATCTAATTATGGAAATAAACTACTCGTAACATTATACTAAGGAATAGCCTATAATAAGTATTGATTTATCAACAAAGCTAAGAATAGTATTCAGTTGTTCCTCGTTTATCAGGTTAATTAGTTTCAGACTATTTGCCGCAATAAATGAATTTGCACGAAGTAAAGTAGGAGTGTATATTTATAACTCAATAGTGTTTCCGTAGTTAGCGCAATTTAAAACCATTTCAACGGCCACATAAATGAGATTTGACTACATGAAAAGATATAAATACAGATATAGCGATAATTAAAAATCACAAAACTTTACGTAAAACAAAAGATAGATGTAAAAAAAACCATTTATTTCTGTAATTAAGTGCACACACTATTTTATTTTAATGTGTAGGCCTACTACCATTATATTATACTATATACTTGATAACTATACTTTATACTATTATATTATATCATATACTATTATATCATACCACCGTATTTATAAATGTTTTATACCATATACTATTATAATATACTATATACTGTTTATATTATATTTTATACTATTCTAGTATACCATATATTATACTATATTTTATGACATATATTATAATAAAATGACATCTTTTAAAACGAATGAAACATTTAATTAACATCTGCACCTGGCTGGAAGTCGTTTTGTTTTCCTTTGTAAGGGGAAGGGGGATGGTTTGGGAGGGGGGGGCATTGTCTATAAAGTATAAAGTACAATGTCGGGCGTCAAAAAAGTGACCTCAATAACAATGACGCCGCCTACTGCTGGAGTTGGGCTGCAGGGGTCGGGGATGGTTGGGGTGAGTGGGGAAGGGCGGATAACGGGGTTTCATTGTCCTAACAGATTGTCTCTCCTCCCCTCTCCCCCCTCCAGTGAGTGTACCGCTATTTTCTTTTTCCTTTCAAGATAATATCGTCAGTCACGTGCATCTGCTCACTCGTGAGTAAGAGAATGCACCGACAACCCCCCTCCCCCGACAACCTCCCTCCCTCCACCGACCCCCCTTACAAGATCATTCCAGCACGCACGCACGGGGCTCCCCCCTCCCCCTACAAATGTTACACTTCCCCGCACGCGACAGACCATTGTCGTAGGCACTCATTTGAATACAGGTGGCTCACCCCTCGAACATTTAGGCAGCGCACGTGCGTCGCTATGGTGTTTGAAGCTATGTGGGTTTGGGAGGGGGAGAGGGAGTAAAGAGGGGGAGGGGACTTTATACCACGTTTGGCGAGTAAAGGAATCTCAGGACAATAGTGATACATTCATTGGACTCCGATTTTCTTTCTTTAATAACGTGGGGGATGGGGGGGGGGCGGGCAGTGGGGGCTGGTAGGGGACTTGGTAACTGGTGAATACTAACTTTGATCTGAGACGTCACATCTGGGTTATAGCCTTATATAAAATAATTTTTCTTTATTTGACCTAACAAAAAAGGGGACCATAAACAAAAACCTTTTTCTGTACACAAATTTCTTTTTGTTCCATTTTTGTTTTGTATGTTCTATTCAAATACTAGATCTAAATACAATTGTAGTTTTGTATGTTCTATTCAAATACTAGATCTGAATACAATTGTAGTTTTAAAGTAAAGTAATTTTTGGTATTTGAATAAAATATGTGTATAGACTAGTGAATAAAATTCACACGTGGGATTAATCATCAAGCTTTAATTTGTAACAATAGAAATACATTCTACACATCAGATATTTAAATTACAATTTATTACAGTAGCAAATTACAATTATAAGGTAGCGACGAAGATAACTGTAAGCCCTATGGTTGTGGGTCGCCCCAAAGTGAGACGCGTATTAAGGGCTCGCAGCATCAGCAAGGTTGGGAACCACTGTACAACGGGTATGTTGCACAAAATAGGTATAGAACAGAATGCGCAATCCCTATATGCGCAGTCACTAAAAGTGAAGCTCGATTCCGCCATTTTTTTTCGACGCAAGGCAGCGGTCGCTAGAGCCGCTACTATAGTAAAATGAGAAAGGATATCTAGGCGTACCATAAATATATCCAATAGCCTATATATAGTGCCTATATTATATTTCATTATAGGCTTACTTTTATATAAATTTGACTTAATTACCCATTTTCTTTTCAACATTATAGGATTAGGCCTATATGATGTAAAATTATATTACCCGCGGTACTGATATTTGAAAAGATAGCCTAGGCCTAGGCGTAGCTCGATACGATAATCAATCGTTTTAGCGTCATTGTTGCAGTTTATTACACAACAGTTTTTGTAACCTTTGCCTGAAACATTAGCTTTGGGTTTTCGAAATTGTAGATTTGATGAAAAAGACATTGTAAATAAGCATCAATATATAGTGTAACAAGGACAGCTGCGTTTAAACAGTATGGCGTCGGTATTACTTCCGGAAACAGAAAAAATATGCGATTGCGCATTCTGTTCTATACCTATTCTGTGGTATGTTGTGCTTCTACATTAACATATTATGAGTCATCCTAATACATGGGGCGCGCTTACGGGCGTTCCACGAGGCGCAACACCGCCCTTTAAGCTTTTCCGAGCCCCCCCCCCCCCCCCCAAAAGAGCCTCTAACAGCAGATTTTTTTTTTACATTTTTTTTATTAATGATGTAAATAAATTTTAAGAATGTTTAGCTCAGAGCAAGTGTTGTATCCAATTCGTTATAAAGTCTAACGACACAAAATGTTGCACGCATCTAGACTAGATCTGATATAAGATATGAAAATACCAAATTAAATGAACATATACAAGTATTGTTTTTAAACTAGGCCGCTACGTGGCCCTCGGGTCGCCTGTTGTACACTCTGATCCTTAACTACATAATTCTAAATTGATCGTAATATTCTGTGGTCAAGAACATGCTTCTAACTGTTTTATAAAAGGTAGCAGTTTTTAAAGAAAATATTTTGCCTTTTTATGACAATTTGAAAGTTGGACGAATGCAGAATATTGTGACGCAAAGAATCTAGAACAAACTTTGTTTTGTTTGAGTTTACTAACCTGTGGAAAAAAACCTTCATAGATAGTTTTTTCTTAATGAGATAAATACGATATCAGTCGTCGGTCTCGGCAGGAAGTTTTGGATTAAGAATCCCCCGTAATGCCACCATGTTGCTTGCACCTCGGTCATGGCGGGGGGGGGGGGGGGGAGAATGAAAGCTATATATAATCGCTCCAACGAAGAATACAAAGAAAGAGATAACATTACCGATTCACAAGGCGCATTTACAAGCAGACGTACTAGAAAATACTTGACAAAGCAAAGCGGAACATGTTCTTAAGACACTGGACACTTTGTCACTTAGAATATATTCTCAAGTTGTACCTGAGACTATTTAACATCACAAAGGAATGCAACGCATGACTCAATGCAACATACTCAGGTATTCAAGCAGTGTAAATATTCAAACATAACGCAAGCACTCTAAATGGAAATGCTCTTAAAACCGTTGCTATAAAACCGTTGCTATAAAACCGTTGCTATAAAACCGTTGCTATAAAACCGTTGCTATAAAACCGTTGCTATAAAACCGTTGCTATAAAACCGTTGCTATAAAACCGTTGCTATAAGACCGTTGCTATAAGACCGTTGCTATAAGACCGTTGCTATAACACCGTTGATATAAGACCGTTGCTATAAGACCGTTGCTATAAAACCGTTGCTATAAGACCGTTGCTATAAGACCGTTGCTATAAAACCGTTGCTATAAAACCGTTGCTATAAAACCGTTGCTATAAAACCGTTGCTATAAAACCGTTGCTATAAAACCGTTGCTTTAAAACCGTTGCTATAAGACCGTTGCTATAAGACCGTTGCTATAAGACCGTTGCTATAAAACCGTTGCTATAAGACCGTTGCTATAAGACCGTTGCTATAAAACCGTTGCTATAAGACCGTTGCTATAAGACCGTTGCTATAAAACCGTTGCTATAAGACCGTTGCTATAAAACCGTTGCTATAAAACCGTTGCTATAAAACCGTTGCTATAAAACCGTTGCTATAAGACCGTTGCTATAAGACCGTTGCTATAAGACCGTTGCTATAAGACCGTTGCTATAAGACCGTTGCTATAAGACCGTTGCTATAAGACCGTTGCTATAAAACCGTTGCTATAAGACCGTTGCTATAAAACCGTTGCTATAAGACCGTTGCTATAAGACCGTTGCTATAAAACCGTTGCTATAAAACCGTTGCTATAAGACCGTTGCTATAAAACCGTTGCTATAAGACCGTTGCTATAAAACCGTTGCTATAAGACCGTTGCTATAAGACCGTTGCTATAAGACCGTTGCTATAAAACCGTTGCTATAAGACCGTTGCTATAAAACCGTTGCTATAAGACCGTTGCTATAAGACCGTTGCTATAAAACCGTTGCTATAAAACCGTTGCTATAAGACCGTTGCTATAAAACCGTTGCTATAAGACCGTTGCTATAAAACCGTTGCTATAAGACCGTTGCTATAAGACCGTTGCTATAAAACCGTTGCTATAAGACCGTTGCTATAAAACCGTTGCTATAAAACCGTTGCTATAAGACCGTTGCTATAAGACCGTTGCTATAAAACCGTTGCTATAAGACCGTTGCTATAAAACCGTTGCTATAAGAACACATTTTCTTACATAATTGATCCTGTGTTTATTTTTCATATATTTTTATTCACCTTTTTTTAAAATAAGGATCTTATGTCAGTCGGTTAATCTATATAGTCTTCTAACTTAATTAAACTTTTTTTTTCAACAAAAGACATACTTTCATTTTTTTTTAAATTCATACCAAACGTCTCGTTATTGTTTACCCGTTAGGAAAACCGACAGTGGCGTACCTAGGGAGGGGGAGGAGGGGGGGTCCAAATTCGAAATTGCCCCGGGCCCCTACTTGAGGGGGGCCCCATAGTAGTGTCCGAAAATTTTGTTTGCAGGGGCCCCCAAAGGAGTGTCTAATTTTTTTTTTCAGGGGCCCCTAAACAGGACAAGCCCCCCCCCCCCCCACCGGGGCCCCCAAATCCCTAGCTACGCCACTGAAAACCGATTTAAATGACTCTTATAAAACGAGCAAGCATCCCGGCTCTTTAGTTCAGGGCGTAACGAGAAGATTGGGGTCAAGACCCTGTCCGAGGCATGCGGCCATACGGCATGCGATGAGGAACGCCGTATGTTAGGTAGGCATATCCCGTAAGGCGTAGGAACATGCACTACTGGCACCGAGCTTGGCAAAACGGGAACAATTACACCAATTCCTTCCTCCCCACCGAGTTTCGGTGGGCTTTCATCCGCGCAAAGTCCCTCGAATGCGCAACGGGGGACGCCCCCCCCCCTTTAAGCGTTAGCCCATCAGTGTACTCTTAATGGGAGCGTATCAGTGGTTTAAACACTTCGCCAGTTTTGAGACCCATGCGTACAGATGTGAGTTCGTTTTGATTAAAGAATCACCAAAGATGTTATTAATAACCGGAACTAATCTGAACTACCCCCCCACTCCCCCTTTTTCAAATCTAAAATTAAAACAAAACACAATAAACAATCAAATATATTTTAAAGAAATTTTACTTTTCAATCCAGACTACCAAAAACCCAAATCTAAGGTGAAAAAACAACTAAAATCACTTTCGTTTAAAACTTTTCATGGACGTCACATGGTCCGAAGGTTATCGCCATGTTGATTCACACATCATCATTCTAAATGTTTCGTTTTCTTGACGATGACCTAGATCTAAATTTAGCATCATCAACAGTCTTTAGAGCTGGGAAAATTGTGGCGTAAAAAAAATAAATAAAAAAAAATAAAGGCGGGATGGCCTAAGACAAACGCAGGTCTTCATTTCTGCAGACTAATACGACTGGAATACATGCCAACTGCCAAGATAATTGGAACGGAAATGTGGAGGTGTGGCATGGGAAGGGGTTGATATAAAGTGTTAACTGGGCGTGAGCACTGGACGTGAGAAACTGGAGGTTTTGTTGAAACGTTGAGCTTTTGTTTATTTTGTTTGATGGTGTGTTGTTTGTTTAAGCAAATAATCGTCTATTTTAATTTCAACTAAATCTTATATTAAACCCTTGATATTAACTTCTCGAAAATTTATGTCGACCATTTTCATTCGGGGAAAATATGCAAGTCATTCTCTCTGCAACTAAGAACAAAACTGAAACTATACAAGTCAAATGTACGCTCCGTCCTTCTTTATGCTGCAGAGACCTGGAAGACCAATACCAAAATCGAAAGCCGCCTTAGAGGGTTTGAAGGAAGATGTCTCCGACGCATACTAAAGATTAACTGGGAAGACAACATCTCCAACAGTGAAGTTCGAAAGAGAACTGAAAAAAACTTCATCATCGAGGAAATCAAGAAAAGAATATGGAGATGGCTGAGTCACATCCTCCGCATGGACAAAAAGAGGCTCCCAAGAAGTGCATTGAAATGGACACCACCAGGACAAAGGCGAAGGGGAAGACCAATGGGAACGTGGAGGAGGACAATGGACGAAGAAGCAAAGGCCACCAACAAAACATGGCATGAAATTAGATGGCTCGCCCAGGATAGGGAGGCTTGGCGGAACTTTGTTGCTGCCGTATGATCCACGGGGAGCGATAAAGAATACGAGAAGATTTTCATTCGTATTCGACCTGAATTTGGAAAGCTAATTGACCCACTTTCTGCCATGCTATCAAGTTGAAACTAAGGACATGGGCGTTAAGTCTATGACAACACATTCTGTCAAATTATTAGCCACTTTCCCCACACTAACCCACAATAATACATTTTTAAACAGTTTTCTTAACTCCCTCTATGATCAACTGAATTTGTGGTCAGTGAGACGGTCCTTCGGATGCCTGTAGAACTTGGTGTTTAGAGGAACGACCTCGAACATTGGTCATTTGACGACAATGGAGAACACAGGGTTTGGGGGAGGAGGCGATTAGTTTTTACTATAAATAGATTATATATATATATATATACCTTTATATATACCTATATATATACCTATATATATACCTATATATATGCCTATATATATACCTATTACATATTTGGACTACCCCCCCCCCCCCCCCACACACACACAAGAAACCGCCTAGAACCAATTCATTAGAGCTATCATACTATTGCTAATCAGGACTATTTCAATTGTTAAACAAACTCTAATTCAAAATCCGCTGGATTTTTTTTTACTTTGCCGTTATTGCACTTATGTACTTTGTTGGGAAATAAATCTAGTTCATTCTTCATTCGTTATTCGTTTCCTCTCATCGAAACACTGTCGTCCTAACTATTTACTAATTACACAGGACGAGAAAGAGAAAACCAGGATTGGAGCATTTTTCTAGATTTTGTATCTAGAGCTGACAGTAAATAATAAAGTAATACATTTTATAAGACATTATGTAGTGCTATCTTTGTATGTGTGATGACATCATGTAGAGTTTGTTATCTTTGTATGTGTGATGACATCTTGTAGTGTTATCTTTGTATGTGTGATGACATCTTGTACTGTTATCTTTGTATGTTTAATGCCATCTTATTGTTTTATCTTTGTACGTGTGATGAAATTTCGTAGTGTTATCTTTGTATGTGAGGCGACATCTTGTAGTGTTATCTCTGTATATTTGATGCCATGTTGTAGTGTTATCTTTGTATGTGTTTTGACATGAGCACACAAACCAACAGTTAATGTACATTATTTTCGTTTCCCACTAAAACTAAACAGGTTGGAGTCTTGTTTTAACATTGCATGGCAGGCCAGATATGCAGACAGTGGTGGCTTTGTTTTGGAATATATACTTCATGTAATTGCTCTCTATACATAGAATGAAAAATATTTATTCCCTTTGCAGTGGCGATGACTTATGAGGATGTGTGGGGGAGGGCTGAATTGATGTCAGGGTCTAGTCAGTATGATTAAATAAAAAAAAAAAGCCCCTTCACGAGGTAGACTTTGAAAATCATAGTTCATTAGATTCAGTGGCGACGGCTTTCAGGGAGAGTGTGTAGCCTGCACAATACCCAGAATATTTTAAGAAAATAATTCGCATTATTTCTATCTTTAGAGCGTTGTGGTCCAGTGAGAGAGTTGAACGCAAGGATTTAGGCCTCCTTGTGTCTGGTGTTTGTCACTAAAGTCTTCTTGACAAAAGTCTAAGAGATAACAAGTAGTCGGAATTTGTGCTTGCCTGGCATGATTTTAGTAGAGCAACGTTTTAAAGTTGAGAAGCCATGCACAAGCAAGTGACCAATCGCCGAGGAACTTTTGTTCATCCATGACCTCACACTTTATTTCTATACTGTTGCGTGTCAATAGATTATAAAGATTATTAAATTAAGAAATTATTTATTTTTGATAAAGTCACGCTTTGTTCACCCATCTTACAGAAATCCCCTCCCCCTCTCACCAACTCCACAAGTCCCTTTGCCAAAACGAAATGGTAAGGTAAATATGCTTAGAAATCAGGGGTGATAGATAATACAATGAATATTGTGTGCGTTTGCATTAAAAAAATCTGGTTGTACTAAAATTGTATTTATTTGTTTCGGCATCGCTTATCGGCCTCTGCACACATGACTGGGTGACCCCCCTCCCTCCCTCCCTCCCTCCCTCCCCCTCCCTTGTGACGTGCTAGCGCATTTTGACCGAGCAGTTGTTTAAATATATTTTTTCAACGAGTATTTAGTAGTTAGTATTTAGTATTTAGTAGTTAGTAGTATTTAGTAGTTGAATTTATTATTCAACGAGTATTTAGTAGTTGAATTTATTATTCAACGAGTATTTAGTAGTTGAATTTATTATTCAACGAGTATTTAGTAGTTGAATTTATTTTTCAACGAGTATTTAGTAGTTGAATTTATTATTTAACGAGTATTTAGTGGTTGAATTTATTATTCAACGAGTGTTTAGTAGTTGAATTTATTATTCAACGAGTATTTAGTAGTTGAATTTATTATTCAACGAGTATTTAGTAGTTGAATTTATTATTCAACGAGTGTTTAGTAGTTGAATTTATTATTCAACGAGTATTTAGTAGTTGAATTTATTATTCAACGAGTATTTAGTAGTTGAATTTATTATTCAACGAGTATTTAGTAGTTGAATTTATTATTCAACGAGTATTTAGTAGTTGAATTTATTATTTAACGAGTATTTAGTGGTTGAATTTATTATTCCACGAGTATTTAGTAGTTGAATTTATTATTCAACGAGTATTTAGTAGTTGAATTTATTATTCAACGAGTATTTAGTAGTTGAATTTATTATTCAACGAGTATTTAGTAGTTGAATTTCTTATTCAACGAGTATTTAGTAGTTGAATTTATTATTCAACGAGTATTTAGTAGTTGAATTTATTATTCAACGAGTATTTAGTAGTTGAATTTATTCTTCTCTTTAGTATGCACGGACAATTTCTAAACAGATTAATTGTAAGAAAAGTTAATTTAGTGTATTGAGATGTTTATTTGTGTTGTTTGTTTTAGTTCATAACAATGGCGGATTGTGGTAAATCCAAGCCAAATATAAAATCAAACTTGATTGAAGTAGGTCGATGGGTTTTGTTGGATATTGAGCCATTTCTGTGATTGTTTGTTGGTTTTGCCCTGTTAAATGACGATGTTGGTTCATGGGATCACACAATTCCAACAGTGTGGTTAGCACTGTGCCCAGTTACTTTTACTTTTCCCCACCAATATTAAATGTTGATAATCCATTATCTATGTCAGGGGTCGTCAACCCTTTGATAATAGTGGGCCAAAGCCAAAAGACAACAATACTAATAATGCTATATTCTTGTAGAAATGACTTAAGTTTTCGATCGCGTGCTATTAAAATGCGTTCTGCGTGCCACGTTTGACGTTGCATAGGTTGCCGACCCCTGATCTAGGTAGTCTAATGAACGGATACCTTCATAATGGTTAGACCACCATGAACTAGTTGGTTCATTACAAAAGTAAAACTAAAGCTAAAAAGTCTAACGCGCTGTCACTAAACCACCAACCTCTTTGGCTAAATAAACTAGACTTTACTAAACCACCAAACTCTTTGGCTAAATAAACTAGACTTTATTAAACCACCAAACTCTTTGGCTAAATAAACTAGACTTTATTAAACCACCAAACTCTTTGGCTAAATAAACTAGACTTTATTAAACCACCAAACTCTTTGGCTAAATAAACTAGACTTTACTAAACCACCAAACTCTTTGGCTAAATAAACTAGACTTTACTAAACCACCAACTCTTTGCTAAATAAACTAGACTTTACTAAACCACCAAACTCTTTGGCTAAATAAACTAGACTTTACTAAACCACCAAACTCTTTGGCTAAATAAACTAGACTTTACTAAACCACCAAACTCTTTGGCTAAATAAACTAGACTTTACTAAACAACCAAACTCTTTGGCTAAATAAACTAGACTTTACTAAACCACCAAACTCTTTGGCTAAATAAACTAGACTTTACTAAACCACCAAACTCTTTGGCTAAATAAACTATACTTTATTAAACCACCAAACTCTTTGGTTAAATAAACTAAACTTTATTAACTAAACCACCAAACTCTTTGGCTAAATAAACTAGAATTTATTAACTAAACCACCAAACTCTTTGGCTAAATAAACTAGACTTTATTAAACCACCAAACTCTTTGGCTAAATAAACTAGACTTTATTAAACCACCAAACTCTTTGGCTAAATAAACTAGACTTTATTAAACCACCAAACTCTTTGGCTAAATAAACTAGACTTTACTAAACCACCAAACTCTTTGGCTAAATAAACTAGACTTTACTAAACCACCAACTCTTTGCTAAATAAACTAGACTTTACTAAACCACCAAACTCTTTGGCTAAATAAACTAGACTTTACTAAACCACCAAACTCTTTGGCTAAATAAACTAGACTTTACTAAACCACCAAACTCTTTGGCTAAATAAACTAGACTTTACTAAACAACCAAACTCTTTGGCTAAATAAACTAGACTTTACTAAACCACCAAACTCTTTGGCTAAATAAACTAGACTTTACTAAACAACCAAACTCTTTGGCTAAATAAACTAGACTTTACTAAACCACCAAACTCTTTGGCTAAATAAACTAGACTTTACTAAACCACCAAACTCTTTGGCTAAATAAACTATACTTTATTAAACCACCAAACTCTTTGGTTAAATAAACTAAACTTTATTAACTAAACCACCAAACTCTTTGGCTAAATAAACTAGAATTTATTAACTAAACCACCAAACTCTTTGGCTAAATAAACTAGACTTTATTCACTAAACCACCAAACTCTTTGGCTAAATAAACTAGACTTTATTAACTAAACCACCAAACTCTTTGGCTAAATAAACTATACTTTATTAACTAAATTTCCAAACTCTTTGGCTAAATAAACTAGAATTTATTCACTAAACCACCAAACTCTTTGGCTAAATAAACTAGACTTTATTAACTAAACCACCAAACTCTTTGGCTAAATAAACTAGACTTTATTAACTAAATTACCAAACTCTTTGGCTAAATAAACTAGAATTTATTAACTAAACCACCAAACTCTTTGGCTAAATAAACTAGAATTTATTAACTAAACCACCAAACTCTTTGGCTAAATTAACTAGACTTTATTCACTAAACCACCAAACTCTTTGGCTAAATAAACTAGACTTTATTCACTAAACCACCAAACTCTTTGGCTAAATAAACTAGACTTTATTAACTAAACCACCAAACTCTTTGGCTAAATAAACTAGACTTTATCAACTATATCATTCAATTATCTTTTTTTCTAAATTCTAGTTGTAAGAAATCTTTACTATAATGCTTGTGATTGGAACAAAACAATTTAAATAAAACTATTGTGTGTCTACCTTTAAACAAACATTAATGTATATTGCTTGTGAAGAAAGGTGTAAGATTGTGGAATATAACCAGGACATTTGTCTCTTCTGATCGAGATCTACATGGATGACTCTTAGAGGAGCCGAAACAAAACAAAATGTCCGACTTTTTTAAGTCACTCTTACCTATACAAGTTAACTAATCTAATTATATTGTTTAATCCCTTACATATGTATAATATTTTCTTATCTTATATTTTACATACGCACATTCTACTATTGTGCTATGATATTATCCGTGGTTTTAGTTTAAATGGTGTTAAGCGGTTTGTTTTCCTGATTTGTTCAGTTAAACCATTCCATGTCCGGCTGCCACTGGGGAAGAAATACAAGGTATATGTGTTTGTTCAGTTAAACCATTCCATGTCCGGCTGCCACTGGGGAAGAAATACAAGGTATATGTGTTTGTTCAGTTAAACCATTCCATGTCCGGCTGCCACTTGGGAAGAAATACAAGGTATATGTGTTTGTTCAGTTAAACCATTCCATGTCCGGCTGCCACTTGGGAAGAAATACAAGGTGTATGTGTTTGTTCAGTTAAACCATTCCATGTCCGGCTGCCACTGGGGAAGAAATACAAGGTATATGTGTTTGTTCAGTTAAACCATTCCATGTCCGGCTGCCACTTGGGAAGAAATACAAGGTATATGTGTTTGTTTGTTTGTTTGTTTGTTTGTTCTTGCATATGGAATAAGAGACGCAATGGTGGCTGCATTGGATAAACAGAAAATTGAATCAATAAGTTTTTTTTATTCTCTTCCTTGTTCATATTTATACTTCAATACACAACTATTTATACTTCAATACACAACTATTTATACTTCAATACACAACTATTTATACTTCAATACACAACTATTTATACTTCAATACACAACTATTTATACTTCAATACACAACTATTTATACTTCAATACACAACTATTTATACTTCAATACACAACTATTTATACTTCAATACACAACTATTTATACTTCAATACACAACTATTTATACTTCAATACACAACTATTTATACTTCAATACACAACTATTTATACTTCAATACACAACTATTTATACTTCAATACACAACTATTTATACTTCAATACACAACTATTTATACTTCAATACACAACTATTTATACTTCAATACACAACTATTTATACTTCAATACACAACTATTTATGCTTCAATACACAACTATTTATACTTCAATACACAACTATTTATACTTCAATACACAACTATTTATACTTCAATACACAACTATTTATACTTCAATACACAACTATTTATACTTCAATACACAACTATTTATACTTCAATACACAACTATTTATACTTCAATACACAACTATTTATACTTCAATACACAACTATTTATACTTCAATACACAACTATTTATACTTCAATACACAACTATTTATGCTTCAATACACAACTATTTATACTTCAATACACAACTATTTATACTTCAATACACAACTATTTATACTTCAATACACAACTACTTATACTTCAATACACAACTATTCGGCATTTTAAAATATTATCCAAGGATAAAATAACAGGAAGTCTTCTTTCAAAATAAACTATTTTAGGTCAGTGCAATAATTAGTTAAACATCCGGTGCGAAGTTCCAAAAAACATGCCAAACTTTTATACACGTAATGTCAAACCTATGTACATTGATCAGTGGACTTGATGTGCTTTATTTGTCTAGTTTAGCTAGTTAGTTAGTTAGTTAGTTAGTTAGTTAGTAAGTAAGTAAGTAAGTAAGTAAGTAAGTAAGTAAGGAGGGTCTGTGGGGCACTGTGCGCACTCGACTGGCATACCGAAGGTCCCGGGTTCGAATCCTGGTGAAGGCTATGAATTGTTCCCGGGTCTGGAGAGTGTCCCCGAGTCTACCCAGCTCTGATGGGTACCTGACATTAGCTAGATAAAGGCGACTGGGCATTGTTCCGACCACACTATCCACTCGTAGGTCGTTGCAACAGAAAAACGAGAACGCTGCGTCCATTGCCCTATAAATCAAGGTGGTTTGACGGGGATACTTTTTTTTTTAGTTTGGGTGTCTGTAACATATTAGGTAAGATTCAAAACACGGAAAAGCGTAGTTATCTTCAGTCTATAGAAAAAGCTTCTGTACAAAATGCTAGAGCCGGTTACTTTTACGTCTCGTTATTTCTGTCTTGTTGAACTCTGCATTGAATCTCTATTCCCAAAGGCTTTAGTAAGAATCCAGAATTAAAACCAATATAAATACCGGTAGGTCTAATAAAGTAGCGTTCCTAGTCCGCCGCCACGGTATGCAATGGGATAGTGCGGCCAGCAAAATGCACAGCAGCCATTACTTTGCCAAAACTTATGTCAGCTCCCAAAATTAGAGATAAGTAAACTGACAGAAAGGAGGCCCATGTGTTCGTATAGAAAATCTCGTATTTATATAGAGAGAGGCCCCAGATACAAGGGCCGCAGTCACCAATTTAGTCTGTGACCGTCAACACACACTAACCTTGGAGACCCCATTGATCAGGGACCTGCAATTGCAGAACTCACCAATCAATGGCTTTCAGCTTTCATACACTAATACGGGAATTCCCAAATAAATCAGTGAAAGTAGAGGTTGCAGGGGGTTTGGGTGGGTGGAAGGGGGGGGGGGTCACTGACTTTGCTTAACCCTAGAACCGTTGATTACACTAAATGCATCCTGGTTCTAAGTGTGCCTTATTATTCTATGTATTCATTGAAGACGAAGAACGCCCTATCGTCTAAGTTAGACAGTTCGGGGGTTTAAATAATCTTTTCAGCGACCGAAAGTATGAGGTACAGAGGCCAATAGACTTTTTGCAGCAAATCGAAACTTCAGCGAAGAATTAGGATAGAACGGAGGGGGAAAGAGGGGAGGGGCTGTGGAATGACTGGGGTTTCATTCGTGGGCGGTATCTATGTATAGATATTTCAAGTATTGTATCTATATATAGATATTTCAAGTATTGTATGTATATCTGTTTCATTTGTATATCCATACATCTTTCTACCTATTTATCTATCTATACATTAATTCATCCATCCGTTTATCTATTTTTCTATCACTCTATCAATTTAACATTCTATATTTCTTCTTTCGAAAAATCTGCCTATCTATCAATCATCAATCCAAATATCCATCCATCTATTTATTGATCAATCTATCGATCTAACTATCTTATATCTTCCGAAAAGTCCGTCTATTTATCCATCTATCTGTCTGTCTTTCTATCTATCTATCTATCTATCTATCTATCTATCTATCTATCTATCTATCTATCTATCTATCTATCTATCTATCTATCTATCTATCTATCTATCTATCTATCTATCTATCTATCTATTTATCTATCTATCTATCTATCTATCTATCTATCTATCTATTTATCTATCTATCTATCTATCTATCTATCTCTCTCTCTGTCTGTCTGTCTATCTATTTACCTATTTATCTATCTATCACATTTAACACAACATACTAAACTAGCAGCAGGGCATGGAGGCTTCCCATATTTCTAGTGACCCTTACTGAAAGAGATAGTATTTATTGTCGGCATTGTACGTCTCGAGACCAATTCTGGTTGAAGCTGTTGAATGCAATACAGTCAAACCAGATGCCCTGACACAACAGCAAAGTCAACAGGATCGCAGAAAATAAATACAAAAGAAAGAATAAAAGTTACAAGTCTCTGTCAGTTTATCATGATGCATTGTGGGTATATTTATACCAGTATATTCTGGACATTTTCTTATAATTGGAAACGCAGCAGCCCTTGAGTATAGACATTATTTCTCGAAGACAGTATGGATAAAATATGTTAATGGTTGCAAAGTTGAGGTATAAAATAAACCAGTCAAGTAAGAAAATCATTTTCCAAAGAAAAAACGGAGTTAAACTAAAGGATGAATGTTTGGTAAAGAATGGACAATTTATGGCCCTACTAAATATAACACAAACAAACACACAAACACACAAACAATGTTCATACCTTTAAGCTTCTACAGCAATTTAATGTTTACATAATAAAATACAGGAAATGAAAACATTTTTTTTTATAAACAGAGGCACAAGGTGAAGGTCGTGTCACGCGCTCTTATTCTGACTGCATGCGTGGGAATTGCAGTTGAAATAAAAGTTTATCTTGATTGCACAATGACATAACCCTAGATATTAGAACAATTAAGTTTTGTTTATTTCAAAGCCGTGTCGTTGTGTGTTCGCTTTCGTCTGTGCGTCTATGCCTATGTGTGCGATTATTTGCGCCTGTGCATCTAGGCAAATACGTGCCTTACTTGCGTCTGTGCGTCTAGGCCTATATGTAAAGCAGCCCCTCATTCGGTTGGCGTACCGAAGGTCCTGGGTTTGAATCCTGGATAAAGGCTTGGATTCGTTTCGGGGTCTGTGTGTGTATGTTTGTATGGTATCCCTGAGTCTACCCAGCTCTGACAGCTACATGGCATTAGTTAAGGAAAAGTAATGCAAACATGGATCAGTTTTCATTGGCAGAACTGCACAATGCGCTTCCGGTCAGTCACGAATAGCCGATTGTAATCATTTTCAGTACTTTCTGAATTAAAGCGTTCCAAGAACAATGACCATCAAATCAGACGGTCATCTGTGTTTGTTGAAACTTGAATTATGCCTGTTGTATTCGTAAGTTTTAAATTAGGGCATTACCTCACATTCCATTGGTATTCGACTTGGTGCCGGCAGCGACCAGATCGCTTTACCGGTATCAGGCTATTACCCGGTACAACAAACCGGTCGTATCCGAATACGAATAGTTGGTCATGTTGACACCGACAGTGCAACCGTATCAAATCATTGTGTGTTTGTATTATGTATGTGTTTGTATTATGTATGTGTTTGTATTATGTATGTGTTTGTATTATGTATGTGTTTGTATTATGTATGTGTTTGTATTATGTATGTGTTTGTATTATGTGTGTGTTTGTATTATGTATGTGTTTGTATTATGTATGTGTTTGTATTATGTATGTGTTTGTATTATGTATGTGTTTGTATTATGTATGTGTTTGTATTATGTATGTGTTTGTATTATGTATGTGTTTGTATTATGTGTGTGTTTGTATTATGTATGTGTTTGTATTATGTATGTGTTTGTATTAGGTATGTGTTTGTATTAGGTATGTGTTTGTATTATGTGTGTTTGTATTATGTATGTGTTTGTAGATCTATTATGTATGTGTGTGTGGGGGGGGGGGGCGTCTATACATAGCCAAAAACCCACTTCCTTTTTTCATGCATTCACCAAATTTTAGCACCCGTATGCTGGCCGAATTTAAGCCCAATAAAAACACACCATTAAATTAAACAGTAGAGAAACATAAAGATGTAATCTTTTAAAGGTGTAAGAATGTGTTTTAAACAGAACTACGTGTAGCTAATCTCTTTATCGTTTGAAGTGTCTAGGTTTTTTTTTTACAATGACATTAAAGGACGTTAGTGGTGCAGTGGATTCTTTCTATGTCGTGTTAACAAGGCTGGTTGGCACTTCCTGTTTTCAACACAGATCTAGGGTTTTGTTTAGGTCTTTATTTTTCTTTAAAAAAAATCCAGGTCTATGATTATGTTTAAATAATTGTTAATATTCTTATGTATAAAGTTTCGCTTTGTGTGTGTGTGGTGGGGGGGGGGGGAAGGGGTTGGAGCAAATTCCGTCGATATATCGAGCTGAAACGTTGCACATAGATATTTGGCGATGTCAACACATTTTTTTTGAAATTTTCTGCCCCCATCTTCAATAATAATTAACAAATCACGTGTATAAACTCTATATCTAGTATATAAAGAAAGAAGGACATGAAGTTAATCGTAACTGAGGGAATATTGTTTTATTTTCGTGCATTGTTTCTTACATAGACTATTATATGCACGGACCGCTTGCTTTAGTATTTCTGCTATATGATGACTCGAAACACTGATTTTCGGAATTTCCGATTCGTTGTTCCCTTTGCACTTCGGTTTTATTGAATCACTTCGATTTTCTCAATGAAAAATTAAAATTAAAATCGAAATTTGTATAAAGCGGAAACATTTAAGAAACAACGAGGAGCGTAGAAGTAATTTAAGATAGCCTTATTGGTTGCGCACGGAAAAAAAGTTGATATAAGCTCTAAAAATAGAGCATGCGGTCCATCTTATTGTAGTCTATGATTTCTTATGCATTAGCAGTCTCAAGCTTTATAGCACTTTGCTACGCCAAAAACAATAAAGAAAGCACAAAGTAAAGAAAACACAAAGTAAAGAAAACACAAAGTAAAGAAAACACAAAGTAAAGAAAGCACAAAGTAAAGAAAGCACAAAGTAAAGAAAGCACAAAGTAAAGAAAGCACAAAAGCCCAGTAAATGCACAATTTAATCATATGGGTTCAATAAGGATTTACTAATGCGCACTAAAAAATAAAGTGTAACACACAAAAGGAGAGCTAAAAACTGATTTTGATTGAAGGGGGTTGAGGATAGGTGGCTGTTTTTGATAAACTGTATTGACCATGGCTTAACGTCCATGTGCCATATTTCAGCTAGATAGGATAAAGGAAAATCGGTTTATAAGCCAGAAACAGTTTCACTAAGTTGTTTTAAAGTATTTTTTGAAATACATAGAAACGATTTTTACGAAAAACACTTTTTTTTTAAATTAAGGAGTTCTTCGTTATAAATGTGCTTTTCTTTTTCGTATCTGTGACAGTAAGAGTGACTGTTTTACTATAAACTGACTGCAACTTTAGTGACCAAAAATAAACTGTACTGGTGCGTGGTCTTGAGTTTAGTGACCCAGTTGTTTGGTTTTCACTTTGACTGGCTGGACTAGTGAGTTTTATTTACGACTGTTTTTGCTTAAATTTATCAATTTTGCATGTATTAGATCAATATTGGATGTATTAGATCAATATTGGATGTATTAGATCAATATTGGATGTATTAGATCAATATTGGATGTATTAGATCAATATTGGATGTATTAGATCAATATTCGATGTATTAGATCAATATTGGATGTATTAGATCAATATTGGATGTATTAGATCAATTTTCGATGTATTAGCATTAAGCTAGTGATTATGTTTAGTGGTTTATAAATGTGCGTTCAAATTGTATAAAAAAAGCTATTTTGTTTTTACACAGACCAGAGTAAACTTATACTATAAAATGGTGTCAGGTGGCCCAGCTGTAGCGCGTTCGACTGGCGATCCGCAGGTTCTGAGTTCGAATCCTGGTGGAGGCTAAGGTTTTTTCCCGGGACTTGAGGATGTCCCTGAGTCTACCATCCAGCTCTGATGGATACCTGACATTAGTTGGGGTAAAGTAAAGGCGGCCGGGCATTGGGCTTGCCACACATCCCCTAGTATGTCGTGGCCACAGAAACTGGCGAACGCTGCTTCAACAGCCCTATGATCAGTTTGTTCTGAAGGGTACTTTACTGGTTCGACTTCGCCCTCCCCCCGCTCTCCCTTCGCTGCCCCCATTGTCTGTGGCTGCACAAGTTCCTGGAAAAAAACTATTCTTGAAACTAAAGATTACGAAGTAATTCTAGATAGTCACGTGACTTTTACTTGCATTGTTTTTTTTTTTTTTTTTGTTTTCCTTGTGTTTTCGTTAATAGTATAAAATGACATATGGCAAGAATTATTGTTTTTCTTCCTATCGATTAAGTCACAAAGAAAGTTTGTACATTGTACAATATGTTTGTAGCCTATACGAGATTGCTCCAAGTTCACATGTTTGGTTTAAACCTCGAAATATACGGGTTATTGGAAATTATTAACGTCGTAAATTAAAAATTGGGAGATAATTCTTTGCTAAGTCGTCTTAACAGCTGGAGAGTTGTCGTTCTTCGTGTGTGTGTGTGAGTCTGAGTGTCACAGTCTGTCTAGCACCAAGCTAAAATTATCATCACATCCTGTTTACTCCAAGGAGAAATAAAAGTCCACACGATTCATGCTTGTTATTGTGTGAGTTAATACAATCATACCCTACACACAGATTGATGCTTGTTATTGTGTGAGTTAATACAATCATACCTACACACGATTCATGCTTGTTATTGTGTGAGTTAATACAATCATACCCTACACACGATTGATCTTGTTATTGTGTGAGTTAATACAATCATACCCTACACACGATTGATGCTTGTTATTGTGTGAGTTAATACAATCATACCTACACACGATTGATGCTTGTTATTGTGTGAGTTAATACAATCATACCTACACACGATTGATGCTTGTTATTGTGTGAGTAAATACAATCATACCCTACACACGATTGATGCTTGTTATTGTGTGAGTTAATACAATCATACCTACACACGATTGATGCTTGTTATTGTGTGAGTTAATACAATCATACCCTACACACGATTCATGCTTGTTATTGTGTGAGTTAATACAATCATACCCTACACACGATTGATGCGTGTTATTGTGTGAGTTAATACAATCATACCCTACACACGATTGATGCTTGTTATTGTGTGAGTTAATACAATCATACCCTACACACGATTGATGCTTGTTATTGTGTGAGTTAATACAATCATACCTACACACGATTGATGCTTGTTATTGTGTGAGTTAATACAATCATACCTACACACGATTGATGCTTGTTATTGTGTGAGTTAATACAATCATACCCTACACACAGATTGATGCTTGTTATTGTGTGAGTTAATAAAATCATACCTACACACGATTGATGCTTGTTATTGTGTGAGTTAATACAATCATACCTACACACGATTGATGCTTGTTATTGTGTGAGTTAATACAATCATACCTACACACGATTGATGCTTGTTATTGTGTGAGTTAATACAATCATACCCTACACACGATTCATGCTTGTTATTGTGTGAGTTAATACAATCATACCATACCATGTTAATTGTACTTGATGGTCGAGAAGATTTTTTTACTAGACATTCAGCTATATCATGGCTTGCGAGCCAGATGTGGCTCTTTTGATGGCTCGCAGACAAATGTTCGGTTATTAAACAAATGTTTTTTTAAGACTTTTTGATCTACATATTAATGGCATATCAATATTTTATTCTACAAATTAGCTAAAGTCTACTGCAGCTCAGCATTAGAAGATTTCAGAGACATAATTATTGTACTTTTAGTGTTGAAATTACACAAAAAGCACACATTTACTTGAATTTTTAGTTTTAAACATAATGTATGGCTCTTACAGAATTACTTTTCAAAATATGTGGTGTCCATGGCTCTCTCAGACAAAAAGGTTCCCGACCCCTGGTCTATATGGTGCAACTCGGACACGTTGGATAAAACCTAATGTACTAGCCTAGTACCCCCCCCCCCCATTTTTTTGTTGTTAAAATAATAAAAAAAGAAAGTCATGAAACCATAACAATGTTCACACGGGCCTAGCAAACAATGAAATTAACTCAAGCATAAACATTTATTTTTAGAGTTATAAATTCTTTTTTATTAATTTGTATTTCTTGTTCTAAACAAAAATATTAAATCATAATAAAAATAAAATAAATACAATATTGATTAGGCGTTATATAGTAGACAAAAAATTGTTGATTACTCGTTCTAAAATTATCACAATACAATTTCATTTAACACTAATGGATGGTGTGGCTAGCACAATGTACTGTTGCCTTTACTTTCCCTACTGTTATCTCAGGTACATAGGGAGGGGGGTATATACGAACGTAATACCACTCTACCGCTACACCACACAGCCATACTGTCAGTTTGATCTGTGTATTCTTGACCTTTTCACTTTAGACAAATTTTATTGAATGTCAACATTTCAAGTAATCTCGGTTACCTTACAATAGAATTAAAAACACTCCTCTCGCCTCAACCACCCACCTTCCTTTAACTTCCTTATTTTGGGCTCTTGTTCAAGGTGCCCCAAACCTTTTAGCAGAGAGAACCCTTATAAAGTGTGTTTTTCTGCAAGACTAGAACAACTAAAAACTAAAACTAAAAAAAAAAAAAAATAATAGTTAGTCTATATATTTTCAAAATTTTAGTGGCGTTCATGAAAATGATGTTTCTCTGCAAAGAATTTCAATTTATGGTTTCATTAACTACAAACTAATTCTCATATCTTAGACAACAACTACATACAATATTTAGACTGGTGCCAGAGATAACAACTACATACAATATATAGACTGGTGCCAGAGATAACAACTACATACAATATATAGACTGGTGCCAGAGATAACATCTACATACAATATATAGACTGGTGCCAGAGATAACATCTACATACAATATATAGACTGGTGCCAGAGATAACATCTACATACAATATATAGACTGGTGCCAGAGATAACATCTACATACAATATATAGACTGGTGCCAGAGATAACATCTACATACAATATATAGACTGGTGCCAGAGATAACATCTACATACAATATATAGACTGGTGCCAGAGATAACATCTACATACAATATATAGACTGGTGCCAGAGATAACATCTACATACAATATATAGACTGGTGCCAGAGATAACATCTACATACAATATATAGGCTGGTGCCAGAGATAACATCTACATACAATATATAGACTGGTGCCAGAGCTCATAAATTTGCAGTACCTTGAGATTTCTTATGTAACACTTAGAGCTCCATGGAACTCCGTTTGGGAATCCCTGGTCTGAAGTAAACATTTTTTTTTCTGAACACTCCTTTTTGATTTCTGGGGAAAAAAATATTTCATTTTTGGTTTCGTTTGTAAAAAAATCTGGTCACGGCTTTTAAAGGTTCCCATGACATTTTCCGGACATGGGATTTGTGTGTGTGACCAAACTGTTGGGACACATCTATATGTACATTAATGACTCGGATAGGCTGGAGACCTATCGCATAAGGAAGCCTGGTCGTACGTATGTTCTCAACTTCTCCCCCCCCCCCCCTTAACCAAGAGATAGTATAATTTTGAAGTATGACAGCAAACGAACATGCAACTGGACTGTTTGTTCCAGTGGCACGATATTAATTTATTTAGAGCAAACATTTGGTATAGTTGTACAGTCATCACTGATGAATGAATATACGAACAATTTCTTTTGGTAGTGATTATATAATTGAATTTATTGGTAGATTCCATATTGATGTACATAATGCATAACTTGTAATGAAGGATTGGAATAATTTACTTCCAATTTAATTCTATAGCTGGATCTTGTGAAATACTAATCCTTAAGATATGAATATTTCATATACAAATATTTCATATACAAATATTTCATATACAAATATTTCATATACAAATTTTTCATATACAAATATTTCATATACAAATATTTCATATACAAATATTTCAAATACAAATATTTCATATACATATATTTCAAATACAAATATTTCAGATAGCAATATTTCAAATACAAATATTTCAAATACAAATATTTCAGAGTCAAATATTTCAGATACAAATATTTCAGATACAAATATTTCATATACAAATATTTCAAATGCAAATATTTCAGATACAAATATTTCAGATACCAATATTTCAAATACAAATATTTCATATACAAATATTTCAAATACAAATATTTCATATACATATATTTCAAATACAAATATTTCAGATAGCAATATTTCAAATACAAATATTTCAAATACAAATATTTCAGAGTCAAATATTTCAGATACAAATATTTCAGATACAAATATTTCATATACAAATATTTCAAATGCAAATATTTCAGATACAAATATTTCAGATACCAATATTTCAAATACAAATATTTCAGATACAAATATTTCTGATACGAAAATGTGAAATCCGAGCTTTTATGATGCAAACAGCCGAGATTTCAAATGCGTACGTTTTTTGCTTAACAAGAATTGTACAGATTTCCATTGTTGCTTTGTATTGGTCAGACTTTAGAAGACCAGAAGACATTGTGGCAAGACAAGCACTTGACTGGAATGTCGAGGGCAAAAAGAAAGGATGTTGGCCTCACATGGACACAAATAAAGGGCGCCTCCCAAGACCGAGACCGATGAAAAGTGTAGTTGCGGCCATAATTATGCACCTATGGGGATATGCAGGATTAAGTAAAGTCATTGTTGTTTTGTACTATTCTCATTTCAGTTATCGTACAAGTGTTCAGAACTGGAGATTGATACAAATAAATCAGTACATGTATTTACCAACCAGATTATGTACTTCCAAATAAATCAGTACATGTATTTACCAACCAGATTATGTACTTCCAAATAAATCAGTACATGTATTTACCAACCAGATTATGTACTTCCAAATAAATCAGTACATGTATTTACCAACCAGATTATGTACTTCCAAATAAATCAGTACATGTATTTACCAACCAGATTATGTACTTCCAAATAAATCAGTACATGTATTTACCAACCAGATTATGTACTTCCAAATAAATCAGTACATGTATTTACCAACCAGATTATGTACTTCCAAATAAATCAGTACATGTATTTACCAACCAGATTATGTACTTCCAAATAAATCAGTACATGTATTTACCAACCAGATTATGTACTTCCAAATAAATCAGTACATGTATTTACCAACCAGATTATGTACTTCCAAATAAATCAGTACATGTATTTACCAACCAGATTATGTACTTCCAAATAAATCAGTACATGTATTTACCAACCAGATTATGTACTTCCAAATAAATCAGTACATGTATTTACCAACCAGATTATGTACTTCCAAAAATGGGTTGCCTTGACAAGGTAGGACGCAACCCCCCCCCCCCCCCCCAGTCACATATTGACACAAAAGGTGTGACGTCTTTTATGGATGACCCCTAAAATGCCAGTCTAGGTCTAATAGTTCTGGTGCATTGTGAAGAAAACATAAAACGTATGGAACCTAAGAACTTAACTGGCTGGTTCTAAAATTCAGAACTGGTTTCTTCATATTTACCGTTCCTGAATAACTGTGTAACCATATATTAGGTTAACAACCACCTTCAGCTTGACATTATATGATCGTTTAAAGTTTAAACAGTTTATGGGATTGAGGATTTAAAAAAGTACAGGTTTTTTTAAGGATTTAATATCTGCATGTTTTTTTTTTTTTTGAGGCTTTAAATTTAAACATATGGTTGATAATTTAAACAGTACATTTTGGTTGAGGATTTAAAAAGTACATGTTTTTTGAAGATTTAAACAATACATATGGTTGATAATTTTAATCAGTACATATGATTGAGGATTTAAAAAATACAGTTTTTTTTTAGGATTTAATCAGTACATACGGTTGATAATTTAAAGAGTACACGGGGTTGAAGCTAGGATTCAATCAAACTGAGACATTCAATCAAACTGAGACATTCAATCAAACTGAGACATTCAATCAAACTGAGACATTCAATCAAACTGAGACATTCAATCAAACTGAGACATTCAATCAAACTGAGACATTCAATCAAACTGAGACATTCAATCAAACTGAGACATTCAATCAAACTGAGACATTCAATCAAACTGAGACATTCAATCAAACTGAGACATTCAATCAAACTGAGACATTCAATCAAACTGAGACATTCAATCAACAAATTCAAATGTTATTACACTATTCTACTTCTTTTTTTTTCTTTTTAATTAAAAACAATCTTTAAAAACGAACGCTACTTAAATACGCCAGCGCTAGTCGTCTGTTGAAATATAGGCAACAATGAATACACCGTGTGCATGACTGTTATAAGTTATAACGCAAGGTCGGCAACCTTTTGATAATAGATTGCCAAGGTAGGATTTCTAATTCATTCAGCACGGCAACAGCCAAAAAAGTTATCATGTGTTCTAGCAATCAATGTTTTGTAGAAGTGACATGTGTTATTGCTTTTTGGGGTGTTCTGCGTGCCAATGAAAATCGTTCTGCGTGCCAAGGCTGGCACGCGTATTGTAGGTTGCCAACCCCTAATCTAACCGACATTTTTCGATTGAGGGCTACTAATGATGGGTTCACAAGATCATGCACTATATACCTGCTTTTATTGTACTATTATGACTGGTCTTTTTTCCGACCCATGTCAAAGACATTAATTTCTATGGGAGCATTGGCACACCTCAAAACGTCATGGTAATTCATTAAAGGTCTTGGACTTTTTGTTTGCATTATTCAGCTAAACATCAAGAACAATGATGGTGATAGGCCAACCGAAACATCTTGGCGATGGGACTTACTACAGTATATTCGATATAATAACACCAATAGTCACCTGCTGCAGGTATACTCGTATTTAGGGACTATAAGTGTTACACGTAATAAACACGTATTTAGGGATCAGAGGTGTTACACGTAATAAAAACGTATTCAGGGATCAGAAGTGTTGCACGTAATATCACGTATTTAGGGATCAGAGGTTTTACACGTAATAAACACGTATTTAGGGACTCGAATTGTTACATGTAATAAACACGTATTTAGGGACCAGAAGTATTACACCTAATAAACTGGTATTTAGGGACAATAAGTATTACACGTAATAAACTGGTATTTAGGGACCAGAAGTATTACACATAATAAACTGGTATTTAGGGACAATAAGTATTACATGTAATAGACTCGAATTTAGGGACCATAAGTATTACACGTAATAAACTCAAATTTAGGGACCAGAAGTATTACACGTAATAAACTGGTATTTAGGTACAATAAGTATTACACGTAATAAACTCGTATTTAGGAACTAGAGGTCTTGCACATAATAAACACGTATTTGGGGACTAAAGGTCTTGCACGTAATAAACTAGTACTTAGGGAACAGAAGTTCTACACGTAATAAACACGTATTTAGGGACCAGAGGTGCTACTCGTAATAAACACGTATTGAGTAGGGACCAGAAGTGCTACTTGAAATTTTCAAAGAAAATTTGGGTGCCCCATATATTTCCTTAGGGTGGGAAAAGTTATTTCAAGTACGTTCAAGGGCCCGTTTATCAAAATATTACTGTGTAGAGTATGTGTGTGTGTTTTTTAATGTGTACACAGAAACTGGGCCAAGACAACGGAAGACGTTATGACGTAAATGTCACACAGTTATAACACACAAGAAGGAGGTCAATAGATTTAGTTCGCTGGAGCTTCAACTTCCTGTTCATAGAAGAATTAGGTCGACACTTTTGAATATCATGATCCGATCATCATATCTTGCCACTGCCAAAATATGTCAAAATCTATTAAAATATGCCAAAATATGCCAAAATATCCTACATAAGACCGTTCATGAAACAATAGAGCAGGGATCGGCAACTTACGAGACGCATGCTAGACTTGGCACGAGGAGCGCTTCAATGGCTCGCTGAAGATTCCCCCCCCCCTCCTTTCTTATCTGCAAGAACTTGAGTGCTAGCACTCATTAGAAATTCTACTTTGGCCCACTGTTATCAAAAGGTTGCCGACCCCTGCAATAGAGTTTAGCGTATGTAGAGGCATAAAACAACGTGTTTTCGTTTGACTGCATAGTGTGTCAATTTGATACATTGATGGACTAATAAAGATGTCAGTTGTGGGCCGCATGCTGCAGCTCGTGCTGCGAGTTTCGCATGTGCTGGCCCTAAATTCTCTAATCATGCTTACCTTAAAACATACAACCATTTGTTCCAAACTTTGTCTGCTTACGTCATCCTTTTCCAAGTAACGTTTTCTTACGGCGATCATTCCTACGTCATTTTATGTAATCTAGAGAAAAAACGAAACAAATTGAAAGCATTTGCCATATCCCCCTCTCCGGCGCTCCCCTGCGTACAGTTTTGGAATCAGTCGCACCCAGTACACAGTACATAGTACACAGTACACAGTATGACACATGTGTAACCCCGACAGTATGCAATCAGATATTTAATGTTAAATCTGTCCATATCATGGGCATATATCTTAAATAATTCTAGACTATTATTTATCTACATTCTTTATAGCCAAGAAATCACGAAGGTTAGCTTGTTAAACTATAAACCCATTAATTTGTGAATATATTACCTTAATTTGTAACACTATGAGTATGAATCAAATGGGCCTGAATTGTGAAACTATGGGCCTAGATAGTGAAATCTTACTTCTTATTTTTTAACTAATGGATCTCCATTTTATGATAAGGCGGGCTTATACATCGGCTTAGGCATTACTTGCCCGAACTGATCTACATGGTGGAATCAAAAGATACTGATATATGTCTGGGGAATAATTACGCCTTATTGTCAGTGGTGAAACGAAACTACAACAATAGAATTAAAGGACCCGTCGGACCAAAATTGGTCATAGGGCCACGGCATACTAGAGGATGTGTGGCCAGCACAATGCCCAGCCAAGTAATGTCAGGTACCCATCAGAGCTGGGTAGACTTGGGGACACCCAGACACTGCGAGTGGTCAAATACTTCAAATGACTGACAATAAACTTGCACTGACTATAGTCCTACTGCTTATTTAGTTCATAAAGAAACGTTTTATTTTGTTATATTATTATGCTTCTTTCCGCTATAGTGAACTACATAGGCCTTTAAAAAAGAAGTATAGTAGGCCTACAGAAAGAACAGATTCTAGAATGGCTCCAGTGGGATCTGAACCCATCATCAAACAAAGCGCAGGCCCATCGGTTCAAAGAAAAAAGTATAAAAAAAAGAAAGAAGCTGGTGATGAAAGCACATAGCAATAGCTTCCCCCAAAATGAGATATTTGAGAATAAAGTATATGGAATAGAGAGTATAGAGAATAACGTATAAAGTATAAAGAGAACAGTGGATAGTGGATAGAGAATAGAAAATTAAGTATAGAGAGTAGAGTATAGAGTAGAGTATAGAGTAGAGTATAGAATATAGAGTATAGAGTATGGCACGATTTTTAATGGCACGCGAGAGTCCTCCAAGAGTTGTTTTTTATTGACGAAAGAAAACATAACACTTTCCGGTTCTGAATGAGGTAAACTGATGTTTCTGAATGACAGAGCGACACATTTCAGGGAGTTGGACACATTTAGAAGGACGGGGTCAAACAGCACTTTGAACTGTTAAACCACTGGAATGGATTTGCATATGTTGAGTGAAATCAATTTCAAAACATTTAACTATAACTTCCCTTTATAAAGGCATAGATATCTATATTAAGATAGATAGTTGGGCATTTTCAGAAGTACATCGAAGCACTCAAAGAGGAGTGTCTAAACTGTCAAATTCATGGACTCATTTTTCATACCTCATCAAGCCTAACTGGCTTGATCTTACAACAATCTTCTTAGATGTTGATACTTTTTTTTTAAGTGGATGGATATTGGAGATTTAAAAACGCAGCCAGTTGAATTTTAAAGATTTAAAGAAATAGGCATCCAAATGTGCCAGTTCTGGATGGAAGCTGCTTAGGATAGTCATATGCTGTTCTCAACTGCCAGACATTTGCTCTACTTCCAGCTTTTGGTTCAACTTACACCTGTGAACAGTATTTATTTCACATGAAAGCTGTGCTAAGCATACAAAGAGGTAACTTACACTTCATTTCTCAGAAAAGACTAAATATGTATCGCCATTATAAATTAACGAAGGCAAGACGCTCATTAGTTGATAAAGACGAATTACGTTTTAAAGAGTTTTCATGATCATCTTCTATATTACAACATAAATACAAGAAATACTAAAACAAATTTAGTTTTTAATATTTAATAAATATATGAGACTTTTAAATAGCATTATATTATACAATTGTTGTAATTACGAGTGTTTAAAAAAAAACTCCTTAAGGTTAAATGAACAGACAATTAATGCAGGAAATGTATATTTACAACTGTTTAACGTAAAATAATTTTATACCTCTAATAATTAAATCTTGTAACGAATACCCTAATGTTGGATTTATTTGAAGAAATAATAATTAGTCAGTAATATTTTCTATATTACAAAACATAACTTGTTTGGCATCACTATTAAATTGCCGCCATCCGTCGCTATCTGACCAAGGAAGCTTGTGTTAAGCTTGTTATCTCTCTGCCCTCCCACTACAGCTTCGACAGAGCCCTAGCTTTGACGCTTTGACACCTTCAGAAGCCGATTGAAGACCCACCTTTTCAAGTTGCAGTTTATTATTTTTCATGCATACATTTTTGTCTTTTATTCGTTGTCTGTACTCTGTGACTGTTGACAGCGCATAGAACTGTTCCCAACGGGATATGTGCTATATAATTCTTCCTATTATTATTATTAAATGTAGAAATATTATTTTAATTAAAGGGGGATAATTAGCACGTTTTATTTGCGTTAATATTTCTAATATTATGTTTTTTTTATTTTTATTTTATAAAAAACTAAATGACCTACAACTTAGGTTTATAACTTTATAATAACCAAACTGTATAAGTATTTGAAAATTATATAAATATTATATGACAAAGTTAATTATATGCACATTAGTTAAACATTACATTAATTACCCAGTTTGTATGATTACAATGTATCAATGCCGCGTAACGATAATATTTTTTTTCTGCCTGATTTTGCTAAATTGGAGAACAATATAATCTCAGTTAAACGGATAAGAAATGTTTTATATTAGCAGTTGCTAGATCCTTAGCTTGACAACCAAATGAAAATGTTTACAAACTACTTACCATTACTAGTGAATATTCACACCGATAAGAGTAACACCGATAGTCAAATCACTAAAACCTAGAAACACTAGAGGACAGAAGGGCAAAGAGTAAAGTAGTAATAATACATAAGGCATTTCACTCTAATTTAGAAATACAACCCAAGTAACAACCTGTTGCAATGCTCAGATAAACATAAGGTCAAAAACACTTTCCTTATCCCTTATGCGAGAACAAACGCATATAAGTACTCTTTCTTCCCGAGTGGCATTCGGGCATTAAGTGGGTTGCCTGAACAAACCAGGAAAACCAGTAAATTAAAATAATTTAAAACATTAATTAAAGATGCAAGACTAGACTCGGACCAAGAATGAACGTAGGACGCAATAATCTTCTTTATGTAATATATAAGATAAGATAAGAAAGTTTCGTAATAAAATGTTGTATTTGGTATAAATGCAAATAAAAGGATGATAACCACAAACACGTTTTTTTTTTTATATTAAATATAAAACGCTTTAACGATTTTCTCTCTAAATTTCCTTTGTTTTAGGCCATGGTATTACTACGGAGCTAAATTTTATTTTGGGAAAGTCCCAATGTCATTTTCAAATCTTTGTCCCCCCCCCCCCCCCCCCCCCCCGTTGCACCATGTGAACTTCTATTGAAGCCTGGCACGAGGGTGGAAACACTAAAACCCTAACGAATGCGGTTGCTGCCAACTACGAGATTCTGCCAGAGAGATGCCAAGGTATTCAGTCTCACTTGAATAGCTTCGCGTTATAAGAGCCGGTGAACAGTTATCGTGGCGCTCGCTCAACTGGACGCAAGTTTCAAGAGGGGAAAAAATAACATGTCTTAAACATACCCGTGACACAATAAAATGACCCTTGGCCATTCAACGTAAGGGCCGCCGACAGACAATGCATCCACCCCCGGTGTCACTCTTTTTCTAACATTAAATAACGCCCCTTTCCTCCGTGGGGTACCTCTTCCAGAAGTCCGGCGTGACACCTCCAAAATGACCACCTCCAAATGACGATGTAAGAGACTGAAGCCAGAGACGAACTCAGCATATTGCGATTTCCCCTGATGTCCAGTCTGATGTCCAGTCTGCTGACCGCGACGACGTCAAAATGAGCAACGTGTTTACGCTGGCCATAATGTGAGCGTCATGTGACATGCCAGTGGTCAACTAGATGACCCCCCTCCGCTGCACGTGCCGAGTCCAGTGTAGCTATTTCAGCCACCGTGGACGCTGAAGAGGACACGTGAGTTATTCTACACCCCCCTCCTCCAATTCTCACCTCTTCCGTAGAAAGAGATGTCACCTTGAGACGCCAGTGGACAGATGGCTGGGACTAAAGAGTTCGAGACCTTAAAGTTGTTTAGAGAATGAGTTTAATAGAAAAATGAATCCTTCTTAAATCTGTGTCTTAGATGTACTGTTGATTAGTTAAGATAATAGCTAAGGGATAAAACGAACTTGTGAGACTTTAAGCTATAACCCGTTACTGGGATGTTATATACAAAATAAAATTACAAAATTAAAAGTGAAGAAAAGGAAGAATAGATAGCGAATAAAATTAAGGTAAGAATAAAGAACATCAGCAGGACATCAGCAGGACATTAGCAGGACATCAGCAGGACATCAGCAGGACATCAGCAGAACATCAGCAGGATATAAGCAGGACAGAATGAAAGAAAGAAGGAAATAAATTTACATTATTATAAAAGAATGTAAGGAAAGCTAGTTGATGAATTGGGTATGACTATAATACTGGACTTCCCCATGTTATCACACACTGTTAGTCTGCCCAATGTCCCAGTGCACTCTAGTTCCACAATTATTATGGATTTCATTTCAAAAGTTGATGGGAATTCATACACCATTATTGAACTGGTGTTAAATTAACTCAGCGCCATACACCATTATTGAACTGGTGTTAAATTAACTCAGCGCCATACACCATTATTGAACTGGTGTTAAATTAACTCAGCGCCATACACCATTATTGAACTGGTGTTAAATTAACTCAGCGCCATACACCATTATTGAACTGGTGTTAAATTAACTCAGCGCCATACACCATTATTGAACTGGTGTTAAATTAACTCAGCTCCATACACCATTATTGAACTGGTGTTAAATTAACTCAGCGCCATACACCATTATTGAACTGGTGTTAAATTAACTCAGCGCCATACACCATTATTGAACTGGTGTTAAATTAACTCAGCTCCATACACCATTATTGAACTGGTGTTAAATTAACTCAGCGCCATACACCATTATTGAACTGGTGTTAAATTAACTCAGCTCCATACACCATTATTGAACTGGTGTTAAATTAACTCAGCGCCATACACCATTATTGAACTGGTGTTAAATTAACTCAGCTCCATACACCATTATTGAACTGGTGTTAAATTAACTCAGCTCCATACACCATTATTGAACTGGTGTTAAATTAACTCAGCGCCATACACCATTATTGAACTGGTGTTAAATTAACTCAGCGCCATACACCATTATTGAACTGGTGTTAAATTAACTCAGCGCCATACACCATTATCCAACTGGTGTTAAATTAACTCAGCGCCATACACCATTATTGAACTGGTGTTAAATTAACTCAGCGCCATACACCATTATCCAACTGGTGTTAAATTATCTCAGCGCCATACACCATTATTGAACTGGTGTTAAATTAACTCAGCGCCATACACCATTATCCAACTGGTGTTAAATTAACTCAGCGCCATACACCATTATTGAACTGGTGTTAAATTAACTCAGCGCCATACACCATTATTGAACTGGTGTTAAATTAACTCAGCGCCATACACCATTATTGAACTGGTGTTAAATTAACTCAGCTCCATACACCATTATTGAACTGGTGTTAAATTAACTCAGCGCCATACACCATTATTGAACTGGTGTTAAATTAACTCAGCGCCATACACCATTATTGAACTGGTGTTAAATTAACTCAGCTCCATACACCATTATTGAACTGGTGTTAAATTAACTCAGCGCCATACACCATTATTGAACTGGTGTTAAATTAACTCAGCTCCATACACCATTATTGAACTGGTGTTAAATTAACTCAGCTCCATACACCATTATTGAACTGGTGTTAAATTAACTCAGCGCCATACACCATTATTGAACTGGTGTTAAATTAACTCAGCGCCATACACCATTATTGAACTGGTGTTAAATTAACTCAGCGCCATACACCATTATCCAACTGGTGTTAAATTAACTCAGCGCCATACACCATTATTGAACTGGTGTTAAATTAACTCAGCGCCATACACCATTATCCAACTGGTGTTAAATTATCTCAGCGCCATACACCATTATTGAACTGGTGTTAAATTAACTCAGCGCCATACACCATTATCCAACTGGTGTTAAATTAACTCAGCGCCATACACCATTATTGAACTGGTGTTAAATTAACTCAGCGCCATACACCATTATTGAACTGGTGTTAAATTAACTCAGCGCCATACACCATTATTGAACTGGTGTTAAATTAACTCAGCGCCATACACCATTATTGAACTGGTGTTAAATTAACTCAGCGCCATCTTGCTTCCAGTTTACAAAAGAAGAGATGAAATAAATTGTATATATGAAGAGTAAAAAAAAAAATAAAATAAAATGGGATTAAAAAAATAATTATAAAAAAAAAGAAAAAAAGAAAGCTAATCAAAAGTAAAGGGACATAATTTTGTTTTAACCACTTATGTATTAGACAAGGGAAAGATAACTGATTCAAAAACCGTTAGTAAACACACTTACAGAGGACAACGAGTCCTTCAATGTGAGCCAGCTGTGAGGTCACACACGGCACCTGCCGTCATGTAGTGCTATTCCATTTAAGTCCAGATACCTTTGGAAAATACAAATAACAGAACTCCACAATTCCACCCCTACCTTACTCTTTCCTCCACATATTAAAACGCCACGCGACACGCGACAGGACACTCACCCCCCCCCCCCACCCACACACTCAACTCCCTACCTTTTTACAGGTTGACTTAATAACTTTTGAAAAAAAAAAGATAGAGAATAGTGAACAAAAATAACTTTGTTCGGGGTTGGGGGGGGGGGAGAATATTATGTTAATTCGTTGAAATATATACCGGTATATTATTCTATATAAACGTATACATGTTTCTTTGTGTAAGGGTTTCTTCATATAATGTAAGAGGTGTCTGTGTCTCTGTCTTCTGACTCTGCAGTCTGCACCTGGCGGATGGAAGACACACACACACACTGAGACATAAACACACACACCAGAAAACTCCAAAATAACTGGATCGTCCCGTCGTCTGGCGTTGTACCTGATATCACAGCTATAAATAGCTCTCCGGCACGTGCCGCGGGACAAAGGCAGATGTCGGTGTAACGTCCACACACGAACACACACACACACACACACCCATCTCCAAACTTATTGGAACCCCTCCTTACAGTACCTAAATACTCCCCCTCTCCATTCCCTCTTACCCCACCCCCTTTTCTAATGAAAATATTGGCAGTTGACGACTTTAACTTTAGAATTCTGGACAAACTACGACACAACATGAAACAACAAACAACGAGGGAACAAACATACAAACACACATGTTTGCTAACTATTGTTTGTTTATATTGAAATTCGTTTCGCACTTCTTTTCTGGCATTGTACTTTTAGAATTCTTCTCGACTTTAAGCTTTTAATGCTAAAATAAAAAAAAACAACAACAACTAAATACAAAATGTTTGGAATAAATCCTTTAAGTGCATGCTTCGTGTTCGGTCAAGACTTTTGAATTTACACAAAGACTAATTTCATTATTTTCGCTGAGTAAAGTAAAGCCAGTTGGGCATTGTGCTGGCAAAACAATCGCCTAGTATGCTGTGGCCACAAAGCTTGTGAACCCCATGGATCAATTTAGTCCAACAGGATACTTTACAAACTTATTGTATAAGTTACGGCTAATTCTTCTATACAGGAGAGTATTGCGTCTTACGCTTATCCGTGGTTTGAGTCTAACCTTTTAATGAGTGTTTAAATTGACGTTAAGTTTTTTGTTCTCCTGATTTGTCCAGGTAACCCATTCCATACCCCGTATGTCAATCGGTAAGAAAGAAAACGACTATGCGTTTGTTTTTGCTTATGGAATGAGAACTGTGGTTTTATCCATGTGTCTATTATATGCGCTTTTTAATTGAATAGATTGACAAAGAAAAATATAACTTTACATGAACAATGAACAAATATACACATTAACAAATTCACTGGGCAAAGGAGGAGAGGGGAGGGGGAGGGTCGACATATCCACGCATAGGCCTACACTTTTCAACGCAGTCATAGGCTTATAGACTCATATTATGATACCTTACATAACAAAGTTTTTATGTAAGTCTCACTTTGGCTACGCATGTAGGCCCTATCTTATTATATTATTAATATGAAATACACTTCTATAATGGTACCAAAATTAGAACATAATGACTTTATTAATATATTCGGCAAATGGACTTTTAAAATGTAAAAAAAAATGTGTTTGTTTATCGCAGTGCTAGACAAAGTGAAGTTAACATTTGGTCGAGGTTTGATGAGTGTATGTGCGTGTGGGGGGTGGGACGGGGGGGGGGTATAAAGTATAAATGTACCGATAGGCAGGTGATGTAAAGGCGGATATATATATTTTAAAATACGATTTTGGGTTAGGAAAGAAAGAGATTTGGATGGGGTGAGGTGGGGTGAGGTGGGTATACAAAGTTGCAGGGCATTAACATAATTTATTATCGCTTGGAAAGATCAGACGGTTTGGAGGGAGGGTGTGTGTGGTGGAGGGGGGGAGGGAGGGTGTAATGGTGGAGGGGGGAGGGAGGGTGTGTGTGTGGGGGGGAGGGTGTGTGTGGGGGTGGGGGGTGTAAACTGAGGAGGGCATTGAAATAAAGAAAAATAAACTTTTTTTTAAAATCAAGTGTGAAACGTTCGCGTGCCGTTAGTGTTCTGAGGGACGCAGCAATTCGCGTGCCGTTAGTGGGACAAGCGGCAGGTGGTACGGAGGGGAGTTTTTTGTTGTACGGGGTGGAGGGGTGGAAATGTGTGGTGGGGGGGGGGGGGGGAGGTCGAGGCTTTGAAATAGCGTCATTGTCAATTGTCAGAGTAGTGGAAGAATGACCTAAATAATGTCAGGGGATCCGGTAGCAGTGGTCTTTGTGACGAACGGGGAGAGAGAGAGAGAGAGAAAAGAATTGAAAAAAGAGAGACAGAGACAGAGAGACAAATATGTCCTCGTTTGACTTATGTCAGAACAAAGACACCCCTAAATGGCCACGTGTTTATTTACCCAATTTTCTGACCTCTACCCTAACCAGACCCCCCCCCCTTTCCCCTCCCTACCCTTTCTTCAATTACATTTAAATACAGTTTTAATTCCTAAACGTTGCCCGAAAGAAAATAAAAAAACAGGCCTGTATAAGTAGTATAAGCTACACATAAAACAATTTATAAACTACAATGAACAGGCCTGTATAAGCTACAGAGAAAACAATTTATAAACTACAATGAACAGGCCTGTATAAGCTACAGAGAAAACCATTTATAAACTTCAATGAACAGAAAGCTATAGATCTAAATGTAGATTTTAAAAATATTATTTTTTACTGAATACATTTAGGAAAGTAATTTTTTTTAAGTAATATTAATTGAAATAAACAATTTTTTAGGGAAAAAAAGGGATAAACAAACTGGAAAATCGACCCCGGTAGACCCGGTAGACCCGGTAGACCCGGTAGACCGCATTGCAGTCCGATACGTAATCCACCCAGCTAGCGAGGACACGTGTGCTAAGTCAAATTGCAAAGGTGAAATATGAGGCAATAAGGTCGCGTGGCTTTAAATAAACCAATTGAATTGGTTAAACACGCTCACAGAGCTATATATATATATATATATATAAACAACATATATGGTAGCTCGCTGAAAATAAAAACACGATAAGGAAATGTTTAACTTTTTTTAACAATCAACAATATGGAATAAATAAAGAATATAAATTGAATTTATTATGGAAGCGCTTTATGGTAAAACAACATGTATCTAAATAGACTAATTTTGTCGACTTGTTTACAGGATTGTCGAGGCTCATATCTACTCTAAAGCTGGGCACCCTGTGCAAAGATATAAACAATTATTGACAAGTCTTAATGAGGCGTGACCTTTTCAAACGGAAGAGATAATGAACTTCCGGTAACGTTTCCCGCAATTTCTGTAAACAAAAAAAAACAACATGCTTTTGCCGGTTTTGATAATTGATTTCAACCTCGACGACGAGAAGACAAGAAAAAAGATAAATTATTGTCGTCTGTAAAAAAAAATGCGCCGAAAAGTGCAAATACAAATTCACACAATTTGGTTGGGAGAGTATGTTTGGAGTTTGGATTATTGTAAAACATTAACTAGCATATGACGTAATTTCTGTAAATAAATATTGATAATTGTATTTACATATTTTTTTCTATATCTCTCTACCTTTCTCTCACCCATCCTCAATCTCACCCTCATCCCTCTTCCCTCTCTTCTATATGAATTTTTTTAAATAATGTATTGTTGTATCTTTCTCAAGCTAAAGTAAATAATGAAAGCAATGAAAAAAATAACAAATTCCTATAAGCTTTAACAAAAATATAATCAGAATTGTTAGAAATATAATGAACTGGGAGATTTTCTTTCTCTGTTGCGGCACGTGCTTCAGATTAAATTACCCCCTCTCCACCCCTCCCCTCTCCTCACCAACCCTCCCTTCACCACCCCTCCCCTCTTGATGGTATTCCACGTTAGCTTTCTCCATGTCAATTGTCTCTTCAATTTACCATTGTCCGAAGGCGCGTGCTGAATCGCCACACATAAAAACACACTCACACACACCTGCTCGCGTGACCCGAGATTGAGGGGAGGCTACTCACCCATCCATGCTTGACTAGCTGACCCCCATGACCGTGAATCCATCGCCCCGCGCGTGCCACGACTCGAAACTGGGTGACAATAACAACATCCACACACATACACACACACACATACACAAACACATACACACAGAGAGAAATACCGTTACTGTGAGTAGCCAATCAGAAGACTCGAATCTGCTGCCGAAGACCAATGGCAGATGTGAGATACCGACAGACCTGACCAATGAGATGTGAGCAGACGAAGAATGGGTCGTTAATTGACCAATGAGATGTGAGCAGACGAAGAATGGGTCGTTAATTGAGTCGAATCATTATTAATAGAGTACTTCAAGAGGTCAATGGACAAATTGTGCGGTCTGCTGTTTATATACGCCTGGTCACTAAATGACCCTTATTTAAATATTCAACTTTTCTTTTTGATAGCAGTACGCAGTTAAAGTAGTGAATGTATTAAAACTAGCTAAAATGCTCACGTTCTTTAATTTTGTTATGTTTACTCTTTATGAAATGTTTATCTAGTTATATGTAATGATGTATTTCAAATAATTCTCTATCAGGGTTTATGTAATGGACTGCTTTAAGAGAAGAACCGCTGTGTTCTTTAAGGTTTCACGTCACTTCCGTTATCATCGAATGCCCAAGTCTTTTCGAGATTTGATGATGGTTTTGAGTTAAACAGATATTTTTGTCTGTCTGTTTTCTAAGTGACGAATATTTTCTAGTACATTCTAGCGGGTCAGAGGCGTATCTAGGGGGAAGGCAGAGGCTATATATGACCGCCAGACCCTAGGCAATGGTGTTCCCAAAATGATGCTTACACCGTTACATTTAAACATTTAATAGAAAATTGTGATTAAACTTGTAGTGCGAGGTCAGTCGAGGGGTGGGGGGGGGGAGAAGGGGGATAACTTGAATCATTTGTTCCCCGGGAGAACCTATGCTAGCTATGCGACTGCTCCGGGGGACACTAATAATAGCGGGGGAAATGGTGTCTGCAGAATTATTTCTAGAGCGAGAAGGAATGGATCTGAAAGCATAACTTGCTTTGTCTATACCGGCGACTGTATTAAATCATTATAACTACAGTTTCATCCAGTACATCAGACCTTTCTATTATCATAATATTTATAATATTGTAAACAGAAAATGTTTAAAATGGTATAATAGGTATGTTATGTTGTATAGTACAACATAATATATTTAACAAATGCACATAATTTCATACGATGTGTTGCTAAGTTAGCACAAAATTGTTGGTTTAGCACAAAATTGTTGGTTTTGCAAAAAAAATTTGGTTTAGCACAAAATTGTTGGTTTAGCACAAAATTGTTGGTTTAGCACAAAATTGTTAGTTTAGCACAAAATTGTTGGTTTAGCACAAAATTGTTGGTTTAGCACAAAATTGTTGGTTTAGCACAAAATTGTTGGTTTAGCAGGAAATTGATAAAAGAGATGTCGCAAACCCAACTAAAGGATAACAATAACATAGTAGGGCCTTTGTTTATATAGACAAACGAAGGAAATTACCCGAATTTATTACTATATTATATATCCTATGGTTCTTTTATTACGGTTGATAGCACTGATCTATAAAAGGTATGGATAGATCTGCCTTAATAATATGAATATTGTTTCCGTGCATATAATAAATTCTTTTTATAGATCAGTGATACCGTTTTTCATGTGAATTTCACGCGCCGGATCTATAAATAGACTGTGTGGACGTCACATGATCTCACCGGTGCATCTGGCTGCTGTTGACTCGTTTTATTTTTATATTTTAGATTCAGCTCACTTGCTGATGACCTTTGTGTGTCGCGACGACCTCGTGTAGATTGACGCGTGTGCGCACTGTCTCGTGAGTTAGGACTCAACGCATCTGTCTTACGATCGATTATTTGTCGTCGGGTAATAAGTCTTTTTTTATCTTCTTCTTTTTTAGACAAAAGACAGGTCATGTCTAGACAAGACACCGGCGGACAGAGAAGGGTGATGAGGTGTTGGAGTGTTGGTCTGCCGGATGAAGATGTGTTATAATTATATGCTTGAGGACTATCATCCTGGTATATATAATATATATCTTGTTTTACCTAGTGTATGTATCCTGTTGACAATATGTGACAATATGTAGTATATAATGCATTCTGCGATATTAGTATAAAATAAGTAAAGTACGCCAATCTGACCATTATGATATATAGTATACGTGAAGCAGTGTTCACGAGTTTCCTGCATTCTTGGCGAATGTGTGGCCAGCACAATAGGCTACCTAGCCGCCTTTACTTTGTCACAACTGTTGTCAGGTATCCATCAGAGCTGGATAGACTCTGGGACACCTTCTAGTTCGAGGAAAAAAATCCCTAGCCTACTCCAGGATTCAAATTCGAGACTTTCTGTAGGCTACTCTATTCGAGTGTAGTTGTTGTCATAGTTAACTATTCAAGTCTTCAGGTTTACATTTCAGTGTATGTATCTGAATTAGAAAGTATCTGGATGTCTGTCACTTTTGTATGTCACTATGTTTATCTGACTGAATGTGTCTGCCATTCTGTAAGTCCATGCGTGAGTCCGCTCGTCTTCAGTAAATCCACACTTACCATCACTTACTTCACTTACACACATAATTACGCCTACACATTCACCTAAATACACATATCATTACACAATCCTCTCTCTTACACAAATAAATACACAGTAGCTCACGTTGACCTCACTTATCCACCTACAGGCTCACGCCAACCTCACGTGCAGACGTACCTTTTGACCCAGTTACAACCACATTGACGTAACAATCATGTCGGACGCCGCACTTCCTTCATCCTTCTCTCACCCCGCTCTCTGTCTCCTCACTCCAATGACCTACATCTTGGCACAAAGCCTTACATCACCCATCCTACACACAGTTGGGAAGGGGAGGGGGGGACCAACAGTCTGGACGAAGATAAGGGTCATAAGCCTTATGTAGATTCGCATAATTAGTAGCATGCATTCGATAGTATTGACTTAACAGCTGAACTAGGTCACAGCGTCATTAGGCCCGCACTATGACTTTATAGTAAGCTTTCTTTAAAGAAAAATAAAACATACACCACCATGACTTAATACATATAAAACATACACCACCATGACTTAATACATATAAAACATACATCACCATGACTTAATACATATAAAACATACACCACCATGACTTAATACATAAACACATGTTCTTTTAGTGAAGTTCGATGGAAACTATTTATAGAGTCATGGCTATGTAAATGTGATTTGTTATGCTCCTGTACTATAAACTTGTATGCCACAGAAACTGGTGATTGCTGTTTCTCTATTCACCCAAACAAACTTAATAATAATATCCTCTGCGGGATACTTTCCTTTTCATTTTTATACACAACACCCAATGATAATAATACTAAGAATAAGGAAGCAGTAACGATTTTAAATTTTATTCTCAAACAATAATATTAAAGGCCTAGATAGATTGATAGATTGATATATATATACATAGATAGATTGATAGATTGATATATATATATATACATAGATAGATTGATAGATTGATATATATATAGATAGATTGATAGATTGATATATATATACATAGATAGATTGATAGTATCTCCTCTTTCTTTCCACGATGGCGCCATCTAAAGGTAGATAGCTGCACACCACACTAACAACATGGAGATATTGTTACACTATAATTTTAACACCTGATAGTGCTATGAAAACGTTACAGACACTGTGTAGAGGGCGCTTTGTATATTTCTGAACGTTGTTGTTTTTTTTTCTCTCCACTTCGAGCACTAAGTAACTGGTGGGCAATGAGAAACAAGCTGTTACAGAACGGGGCGTCAAAGTGGGTGAAGGGCGTCAAAGTGGGTGGAACTATGTGGAAAGAAAGAAAGAACGAAGAAAGGAAATGAAAGAAAGAAATAGAGAAAGAAAGAACCTTGTCTTATGGAGAGTTCCGGCAGGTGATCGGCTACTCACACCTCGACCGGTTAACGGGTTACGAGGAGCCCTTGACTGCACACTTCCCACCCCTTTACCCACACCTCCCAAGCACCGAAACCAGACAGCCACACACAGAGACACACACAGAGACACACACACACAGAGACACACTCAGACACAAACTAACAATCGTTAGAAGACGTAATGAATTCCTGTATGGGTTAAGATTGACCCAGTAACCTCCCCAGAAACGCGATCACTATGGAAATTCTCCCCCCCCCCTCAGATACCAAAAAATATCGTCTCTTCTTATTGGTGAGAACACTGTGGTGGGGTAGGGAGGTAGAGAGGGTTGAGAGAGAGAGGGAGAGAGAGAGAGACAGAGAGAGGGAGGTGTCGTTACGTACAATCTTCCATTCTTTCTCCTCAGGTGCAACTTCATTGATAGGTTGGTGCACAATGGGGGATAGGGTTTAAGAAAAACAGAGTAGAGGTGGGAGGGGTGCTGTTGGGTGGGGTAAGGTTGGGGTGGGGTAAGGTTGGGGTGGATGGTACTATTGTGAAGATTTCAACTGCTAATCGCAATAAAGGAGCGAACGACGTAACTTCACAATGCAATTAGTAAGAACTGGGTTAAAGAAGCTGATAATTTAAACTAGCTTACCGTTTTCAGAGACATTATGTTTTAAAGGTCTTAGTTCACCGGAAGCTTTTTCAACAGTAACTACGGGATTGAATGGCCAGCACATTGCTCAGCCGCATTTGGTTTTCAAAACTAAATCTTAGAGACCTAATCTGAGCTTACTAAACTTTAAAACATCCTAAAGTTCTGTAAGAAGAAAATGCCACAATTTCTCCCTAGGATTAGATCTAGAACTCGTTCCCATTGGGATTCGTTGTTGTTTTTTTTTAGTTCGATAAAGTCAATTTATCTTGCCTATATAGGCCTATTAATAACGAAGGAGAAATGATCTTTATACCAACTTTCCTTATTGTTATTATATAAAGAAATATTTAACAAGGCGGTGGTGCGGATATCGAAAAAATAAGTCAGTTAAGCTTGTACGAAAATATTTGAACTCGTAACAAGGGCGTTGAATTGACCACACAATCACTTTTTATGGTAGAAGAAATATATAAAGACCCTAAGAAATGATACATCAAGTAAAAGGTTATTTAAGTGCCACAAATAAATGAGCAGACGATTTTTTGGTAAGTAGACGAGGGGGTTGGGGGGGGGGGGGGGGGTCCTTAGCCTAACCGTTTACAAAATATTTAATACATTTGGGATTAAATGTATTTTGGGATTAAGACTGTTACAAGTAACATTAAAGAAAATTAGTTCGGATTTCGCATAAGATTCAGCACCCCCCCCCCCCCGCCCCACGCCTCGAAATGCGTAGCTAATACCTCACCTAATAAGTCAGCCGATGTAGGCCTACTACCATCACTAACAACTAATCCCTCACCTAATAAGTCAGCCGATGTAGGCCTACTACCATCACTAACAACTAATCCCTCACATAATAAGTCAGCCGATGTAGGCCAACTACCATCACTAACAACTAATCATAAAGGACTAATCACTGTACTATTGGACATTACAAGATTGTTACTTTTATGATCGTTTATTGAAAAGACTTTGTCCAAGTCACGTAATCCGGGCCATTCCGGGCACCTTGCATACAAAAACTTCAATCCTGACCTACTCAAAGTAACGCTTACCTCCTATTAGACTCTGCAATACCCCCCCCCTCCCCCGAACATACATTTCCGAACCTTTTAAATCTAATTCCATGTTTCAATACCTATATTACGCCCCCCCCCCCCTTTTTTTCCCTCCCTATTCGGTGTCGTGTGCGGAGTCAAATAATGTGACAGAAGGGAGTAGGGCAAAATAAATGGGAGGGACAGGTCCAAAAGGGAGAGAGGGGAGGAAATGAAAGGGGAGGTGTGGAGGGGGAGGGGAATACACGGCAGCAGGTGATGTCTCTAACGGCACGCGCTCATAAATTTATTGGCTCGTGCTAACTCTTTTTTAAAGACGGCTCTGTACAAAAACACCACACGCTCAGGGCACGCATCGCTTTACTCCCCCACCCCCAACTCCCCCCTACCAACCCCTTGCATCCACCAACCCAAGACGTTCAAGTCCTTCCTGCACTTTCAAGTTTTCAAAAAAAAAAGTTCATTCATTAGTGACTTTGTTTGCACTCCGATATAACACCAACCGCCCCCTTCCACCTTTCTCAACAAGTCTCTCCCTCGTCTCAACATTCCCCCCCCCCTCCACCCCGACATGCACTCTCCCCATCCTCCCTCCCACCTCTCTTTCTCTTTGTCACCCCATCAGTACCTCTGTAATATGACGTTGCACCAGTAAGACAAACCCGACAAAGCCTCCCTTTGTAACCCAATGGAGAACAAGCAAAGAAAAAAAAAATTTGAAGAAGAAAAACCTCCTCCCCCCTCCCCCCCTTCGAAACTCAGAAATTATCATACAGCTGCTTGTTCCGAGTCGCCCCTCAAACTCCACCCCCTCCCTCCTTCCTAGCCGCGTACCTCTAGCAAACTTTTTATACAATTTTTTCCCCTTTCTCTGCTCCCCCCCCCTCCAGTCGTCGCCCTATTTTGTTGTGTTGTATTTAATATGTTTGATTGTATTTGTTGTTTTTATAACACTTTCCATAGACTGACTAATATCTACAATCGTATAAACATTAACAAAATGTATTTGCTATTGATATAATAAACCTCCTCCCCCTTTCTCTGGTGGGTTTGGGGCAGGAGGCGGGGGTGTGGGGGTGTGGGAGGGAGGGCTGGGAGCTCTCTTGTCTTTATAGTCCTCATTTTACTTTTACAGAGTCAAAACTATTTCCTGCCAGTTTTTTTTTTAAGTGATTTATTGTAGATTAAAAAAAATTTAATCTGTTATTTAACTCCTCCTCCCCCTTGTTCTCCCCTTTTTTTTACGATGAGTTTCTACTTTAGAGGAATTGACTTTTATCTAGGTTTTATACTTTCAACAGAGGCAGGGAAGTTGAAAGTAGTGGCATGTAAAGGTTAACGAACAAATGAAATTATTGGAGGTAACCGGACAAAAGCCGTCATGGGGTTAATGTAAAATGGGTGATTGCTCTGTGTGCATGTGGGGGTGGGGGGGGGGGGTGAAGGGGCCTCTCCATTGCCTTCCGACATTGCTATGTTAGCCCTATGTTTTGGGATGAGTGGGGAGGGCCCTTTTGTGTGGGGAGGACCCCGTTCCATGGAACACATGGAAGATGCCTAAATATACGCTTCTGAGTGTGTTTCCACTGTGTATATGTGTGGTAGGGTAGGTGAAATAGGCGTTGCATGTGCTGACTATATGATGGGTCCCCTTAGTGTTATTTGAATCTGCATAATTTTAGTGGTCATACGTACTCACTGGTTAAGTATTTCTACTAATTCGCTACTGCCGAAGTGTATCAAGAGACCCACTAAAAAGCCGCGTCTTAATTAATATTACGAATCTATCTAATCTATCTAATCTATCTAATCTATCTAATCTATCTAATCTATCTAATCTATCTAATCTATCTAATCTATCTAATCTATCTAATCTATCTAATCTATCTAATCTATCTAATCTATCTAATCTATCTAATCTATCTAATCTATCTAATCTATCTAATCTATCTAATCTATCTAATCTATCTAATCTATCTAATCTATCTAATCTATCTAATATAATCTATCTAATCTAACTAATCTATCTAATCTATCTAATCTAACTAATCTATCTAATCAATCTAATCTAATCTAATCTAATCTATCTAATCTATCTAATCTATCTAATCTATCTAATCTATCTAATCTATCTAATCTATTTAATCTATCTAATCTATCTAATCTATCTAATCTATCTAATCTATCTAATCTATCTAATCTATCTAATCTATCTAATCTAATCTATCTAATCTATCTATCTAAGCTATCTATCTATCAATATTTATCTATTTATCTATATATGCAAGAAAAATGAATTAAGCGGTAAGTATTTTTACTTCCCTAGTGGCATTCGGAATGGGTTGCTTAAACAAACCAGAAAAAAAAACAGTAGCCCAACATCATTTAAAATACTGATAAAAAATAATTTAAGACTAGACTCAAGCCACGTTTTAGCGTAGGACGCAATAATCTTCTTTATAGAAGGAGCGTCTGTAACATACCAGATAAATACTCTTATCTCCGTTGTTTTATAAACATTCTTAGCATTTAGGTCATTTTGCCCAAAAAATTTATTATCTTTATGGAATATTTTGACCGTTAAAAAAAGTTCCACAATTTCACAAACGTCTTTAAGATTTTTCTAAAGTCTGTCACAGCTTTCAAAAAAGTCTTTAATCAATTTCAAAAGTATTGTCGTTAAAATGTTAAGCATGTAAGAGAGCAGCTAAACTCTGTATGTTCCACATGTCTAATAGGTCTAATAGGTCTGATAGGTCTAATAGGTCTGATAGGTCTGATAGGTCTGATAGGTCTGATAGGTCTGATAGGTCTGATAGGTCTAATAGGTCTAATAGGTCTGATAGGTCTGATAGGTCTGATAGGTCTGATAGGTCTGATAGGTCTAATAGGTCTGATAGGTCTGATAGGTCTGATAGGTCTGATAGGTGTGATAGGTCTGATAGGTCTGATAGGTCTAATAGGTCTGATAGGTCTGATAGGTCTGATAGGTCTGATAGGTCTGATAGGTCTGATAGGTCTGATAGGTCTGATAGGTCTGATAGGTCTGATAGGTCTGATAGGTCTGATAGGTCTAATAGGTCTGATAGGTCTGATAGGTTCGATTGGTCTGATACTGCATCCCATTTAGAAAGCTGAAACTAATATTATACATTTCTTTTTTCAAATTGCTTGTTTGTTGCGCAATTTTAATTAATGAGTTTACATTATATTTGTTGGCAGCGGTATACAAATAGAATTATTATTGTCATTGTTATATTATACATACAAATATTATAAGATAAGGAGGAGATTTGGGCGGCACTTGGGAAAGGGGCAATCTATATCCATCTATTTTTTCATTGCTGTCTTTCTCTCATTTTTTTTTTCGCCATTTCTCCTTCTCTTTCCGCGAGTATTTGTTTAGTGTTTTCTTTCTATTGTCTCTCCCTCTTTTTCTTCCTTTCTCTCTTATTGTCTCTAATTCTTTTTTTCTTTTCCTCGCTCTCTCGCTCAGTGCCGGATTTCTGCCTAGGCCTACAAGACCCCGGCCTAGGGGCCCAGCCAGCCTAGGGGCCCAGGTGGCGGAATCTTTAGCCTACATAAGCTCAAAAGCCTGGCTTGCCTTATCAAAAAGCTTTATCGAAAATAATATTATAATAAATATTTTTACTACATTTTTCCAAAACAGGGCACTCATAATATAACTTACAGCCCTGCGCGCAACAAAGCTAGAACTAGGTATACGAATAACGTATCTATAGTAACATAGACTGTATTATTCTGATGTTTATTAAAGTAATTAAAGTTGATTAAAAATTATATGTTCTCTACTAGTGCATTTAATTTGCTGAATTTTAAAAAATAGCTTCGAGATGATGGGGAGGGGGGGGGGGGGGCTAATGTCAAGTGCCTAGGGGCCCTGGGTCGCCAAGTCCGGCCCTGCTTTCGCTCCTTTGTTTGTCTTTGTGTCACTCTCTCGCCATTTTCTCTGTCCTTTTCTCTCTATCTCTTCTACCACTCTCTCACCGACTCTCTTTGTCTCTCCTTTTTAGCTACCAAATAGCAATTATTTGTTAACAATTTAATCCCCAAATTTTCGTTATCTCATTTGTTAAAACAGATTGGTGTCGAGCCAATTTAGGTTGTATGTGACACGGGGCTCTATAATATGAGAACCACTGGGACCTGGGTCAATATAAAGCAACATCTACTTCTCATGTTAAGAATGTGTTTGGTTTTCATCGTAAATATATAGACTATATTATATAGATATTATAATAAATTCTAGTCTATAATATAATATTATTAGAGAAACAGCTGATGGGCAAGATACATTGAGCCGCAAGGTCAAGGTCATATTTTTTACACGAATTTTTGTTTTTCCCACTGGCTGTTGATGTTTAATAATAATATAAAAGCGAAAGTGATCCATCCACACACTGTCGGCTATCTGCAGCTTCTCCAGTTGAGCTCGATTTCTTATCGAGTAAATATGGCATGCGGGGAGTCGCTATGCGCCCTGATGGGGAGGGGAGGCGGAGGGTGATAGGAATGTCGAATATATATATATTATATAAATGATTGATGCGAAATCAGGGGACAGGTGATACTTCATGACGTCATTTCGTTGTTTTGTCTGTGTTGGTGTGTTTTCAATCCTCAGGGAAGGTTGGAAATTTACCTGTATGAAGGGCGGCTAATTATGGATAGTTTTTCAGGTAATGTTCCCCCCCCCTTCCCGAGTGCAAAACTAGTTTTTTTCAATATAAATCTATGGCAATAGATGACGTCATGATGCTTACTATGTATGAATTATTAGGGTTAGAGTTAAGGTTAATTTAATGTAAGTTTTTTTTTAAAAACTGTAACTGACAATTTAAAATGCAGTTGTTCTGTCTACTCAATCCCAGTGGTAGAACAGTGGTTATTGCATCGTACATAAAATGTGCCAGACACATGCCGTTGTAGAAAACTTAAACATGAAACTGTTTTCATTAAATTACCTTGACGTTCAATGTTGGTAAATTATTACCATTGTTTATTCACATTTTCTCGGACAAGGACATGTAAAATTGGACCAAAACACTTTTTGATAATTGTACACTGTACCAATATTGCAGTTGTAGTCTTGGGCAGAATTGACCTTCTAGTCGAACCAGATACAAATCATGCCCAGGTCTGTATGTCAATTAATCAAATTAATCCATTGGTTAAGGTTGACACTAAAGTCCTTGTGTTTTACTTTTTGTTTCTCTTTCCTGGAAAAACAACAGATTTTCTATCTTGCACACAAACAACAACTTATTACAAAGGCACATCTGCCCACATCTGCCCACATCTGCCCTATTTGCCCATCCTTGCAATTTCACGGAGATATTGAATTCCAGGGAAAGGTGTGAGAGTAAGCGAGCCTAGGTCTACGTGACCTCTGGATAGGTTTGGTCACATCCTGTGTGTGTTTTTTTTCTAGTTTGTCTGTCTGTTTGCTTACAGTGTACTGTAAGAGAAAATATGATAAAACTCGTTTAATAAAAATAAAAAAGAACTTTTATCGTTAAAACTACCTCCATCATACTTAGTAAGTCTAGTTACATTTGTTAACGGCACACAAGGACACTGTGTGGCCAGTACAAAGTCCACCCACTTTGTTACATTTCCCAAGTAATGGAATCGTTTGACCATGATACAATGATACAATAACAGGAGGGACTTGCAAAGCCTGACTCATGAGAGACAAGAGGTGAGACGGAGATAAAAATTTAATAATCTCTAGATGGGTAAGAATGATTATTGGTGATACCTTGCTAAATGTCAGGGTTGGGATTGGTGATACCTTGCTAAATGTCAGGGTTGGGATTGGTGATACCTTGCTAAATGTCAGGGTTGGTATTGGTGATACCTTGCTAAATGTCAGGGGCGGGATTGGTGATATCTTGCTAAATGTCAGGTTGGGATTGGTGATACCTTGCTAAATGTCAGGGTTGGGATTGGTGATACCTTGCTAAATGTCAGGGTTGGGATTGGTGATACCTTGCTAAATGTCAGGGTTAAGATTGGTGATACCTTGCTAAATGTCAGGGTTGGGATTGGTGATACCTTGCTAAATGTCAGGGGCGGGATTGGTGATACCTTGCTAAATGTCAGGGTTGGGATTGGTGATACCTTGCTAAATGTCAGGGGCGGGATTGGTGATACCTTGCTAAATGTCAGGGGCGGGATTGGTGATACCTTGCTAAATGTCAGGGTTGGGATTGGTGATACCTTGCTAAATGTCAGGGGCGGGATTGGTGATACCTTGCTAAATGTCAGGGTTGGGATTGGTGATACCTTGCTAAATGTCAGGGTTGGGATTGGTGATACCTTGCTAAATGTCAGGGGCGGGATTGGTGATACCTTGCTAAATGTCAGGGGCGGGATTGGTGATACCTTGCTAAATGTCAGGGGCGGGATTGGTGATACCTTGCTAAATGTCAGGGGCGGGATTGGTGATACCTTGCTAAATGTCAGGGGCGGGATTGGTGATACCTTGCTAAATGTCAGGGGCGGGATTGGTGATACCTTGCTAAATGTCAGGGGCGGGATTGGTGATACCTTGCTAAATGTCAGGGGCGTTTTGGTGATACCTTGCTAAATGTCAGGGGCGGGATTGGTGATACCTTGCTAAATGTCAGGGTTGGGATTGGTGATACCTTGCTAAATGTCAGGGTTGGGATTGGTGATACCTTGCTAAATGTCAGGGGCGGGATTGGTGATACCTTGCTAAATGTCAGGGGCGGGATTGGTGATACCTTGCTAAATGTCAGGGGCGGGATTGGTGATACCTTGCTAAATGTCAGGGGCGGGATTGGTGATACCTTGCTAAATGTCAGGGGCGGGATTGGTGATACCTTGCTAAATGTCAGGGGCGGGATTGGTGATACCTTGCTAAATGTCAGGGGCGGGATTGGTGATACCTTGCTAAATGTCAGGGGCGTTTTGGTGATACCTTGCTAAATGTCAGGGGCGGGATTGGTGATACCTTGCTAAATGTCAGGGGCGGGATTGGTGATACCTTGCTAAATGTCAGGGGCGGGATTGGTGATACCTTGCTAAATGTCAGGGTTGGGATTGGTGATACCTTGCTAAATGTCAGGGTTGGGATTGGTGATACCTTGCTAAATGTCAGGGGCGGGATTGGTGATACCTTGCTAAATGTCAGGGGCGGGATTGGTGATATTTGCTAAATGTCAGGGGCGGGATTGGTGATACCTTGCTAAATGTCAGGGGCGGGATTGGTGATACCTTGCTAAATGTCAGGGGCGGGATTGGTGATACCTTGCTAAATGTCAGGGGCGGGATTGGTGATACCTTGCTAAATGTCAGGGGCGGGATTGGTGATACCTTGCTAAATGTCAGGGGCGGGATTGGTGATACCTTGCTAAATGTCAGGGGCGGGATTGGTGATATTTGCTAAATGTCAGGGGCGGGATTGGTGATAGATAGCTTACATGTCATCTGTGGCGCCTCAAATGGTCTGAGGAACATAACAGGAGTTGCGTAGACTCGTTTGAACCTCCTTGGACGGCTCAAACAAATCTATCTATCTATCTATCTATTTATCTATATATCTATATATATATCTATCTATCTATCTATCTATCTATCTTGTGTGTGTGCGACAGGTTTGCCGACACATGCTGGGTGCCATTCTACGTAATGAGTCAAATTTAGGACTAGCAGGGTTTGAGGATTAAATTAACAAACATTAAGCATTGAATTTTCTAAACTTTCAGCCCACTGGCCACGTTTTACAGCTCTATGTGCCTGTTAGTATAAATGTGTAAACGTTATATTACTTGTTCCAACTACATTAACAGTAAATGATTTTAATATGCACGTATAAGCATATTGAATCGTGACTTCTTTTATTTCTTACATAATTAGTGCCTAGTTGATTGTGAATTGTGAAAAAAAAATAGATGTAAAGCAAACATATAGAAACAGACATTCAACAGTCAGACAGACAGAAAAGATGAATAGATTGGCATAAAATAGAGATTGCTTAATTGATATATAGATACAAAGAAAGATAGAAATATATTGCATAGATTTTTAGATAGATAAAACAGATGGATGGATCGATATATAGTTAGAGTCAATTGATAGAATAGAAAGATAGTAGATACATAGATAAATAGATTAGAATAATATAATAGATATATAGAGTAAGATTAAATAGCTAGAATAGGGTGAAAGAGTAGATAGGCTACAGTGGGTAGATAGAGGATAAATAGCTTGAGCAAGATAAATAGATAGCTTGGTAGCTGTATAGATAGATAGATTTGAGAGAGAGATGAATTGGATAGATTATAGATAGACATAAGCCACATTTTCATTGGACGCATTTCATCACAAAATATTAAATTACATGTGAACGTAAGCCCAGTGGGAGGGAAAAGACTGTACCGTATAAATTAACTGTATTTGTTAATGTATCCAGATTTCCCTCTCTCTCTCTCTCTCTCTCTCTCTCTCTCTCTCTCTTTTACTCTGTCTCGCTATCACTCTATCGCCCCCCCCCCATTCAATACACTGCGAATTTATTTTTAGAACTTCCATCTTGGACGTGAAGATCAAAGATCAGATGGACCCTCTGCCCCCCCCCCCCCGATCAAAGACCAGATGGACCCTCCGCCCCCCCCCCCTACACACACACCTGTAGGAAGGACAATGCTCACCTGTCAAGAAACCAGTTGGACTATTTGTAGGCTTTCATAAGTCAAAGGTCGTATTTTTAGTGGTCAGTGACTTCAACTTAGAGAACTCCCACTGCAGCCGTGGCGACTTGTGAACATTTCTCAAAAAGCTGCAATGTCAAGTTTGTTTAATAAAAGCATTGTTTCTGTTGACAACGATGATCACAGATGAATACATTCTTATATCACTTACAAATGAACTTATCGCTTATTGAAAAAGCGGGCTATCAAACACCACAAAGTAGTAATGTAGCGGTGTAGTTGACGTAATGTAGCGGTGTAGTTGACGTAATGTAGCGGTGTAGTTGACATAATGTAGCGGTGTAGTTGACGTAATGTAGCGGTGTAGTTGACGTAATGTAGCGGTGTAATTGACGTAATGTAGCGGTGTAGTTGACGTAATGTAGCGGTGTAATTGACGTAATGTAGCGGTGTAGTTGACGTAATGTAACGGTGTAGTTGATGTAATGTAGCGGTGTAATTGACGTAATGTAGCGGTGTAGTTGACGTAATGTAGCGGTGTAGTTGATGTAATGTAGCGGTGTAGTTGACGTAATGTAGCGGTGTAGTTGACGTAATGTAGCGGTGTAGTTGATGTAATGTAGCGGTGTAGTTGACGTAATGTAGCGGTGTAGTTGACGTAATGTAGCGGTGTAGTTGATGTAATGTAGCGGTGTAGTTGACGTAATGTAGCGGTGTAGTTGACGTAATGTAGCGGTGTAGTTGACTACCTTTCTTGAAGCTCTAGGGTGAAATGCAAGTCAAATTGTTTTTTTCGGGGGTGGGGGGGGGGGGGGGGTGGCAAGCTCTATTCAGCTCTGTAGGGTAATAAAGTAATGCCTCTGATTCATATTTATTTATAGGGCCGGTGGAGCAGCGATCACCAGTTTCACAAGGAGATTTGTGATTAGCTCGATGCGCAGCCGTATTAACTTTGTCCAACTAATTTCCGGTGTCCATCGGAGCTGGGTATACTCAGGGACACCCTCCAGACCCGGTAAAAAATTCCTATTTTAACACCGTGACTAATGTGACCTTTTGCCAATTAACTTACACGTCCATTTATCAAATCACTCGTTTACTGTATCTTCCAATATTTTAAAAGTATATTCATGGGATATATTTGCTTCAAAATCATTAACCGATTTACTCACTCATTTATCGAATCTGCTCAAACAGGTGTTGATATACCAATAATGATTAGTTTAAATAAATCACGGACTAACTGTCTATTGACCCACTAACTGTCTGTCTATTGCCCCAATAACTGTCTGTCTATTGACCTACTAACTGTTCTGTCTATTGACCCACTAACTGTCTGTCTATTGACCTACTAACTGTTCTGTCTATTGACCCACTAACTGTTCTGTCTATTGACCCACTAACTGCTCTGTCTATTGACCCACTAACTGTCTATTGACCCACTCAATTTTTGTTGCTGTTTCCTTACAATCACGATTCACACTCTTCGCCTCCTGTTCATGACCCCCCCCCCCCCGCCGATTGTCTTTAGTCCAGCCCTCCCCACCCTTTAATCCTTTAGCCCATTGGTCAAAGTGACATGTGTGTAACTAAAACCAAGATGGCAGCCTTTTGATCTTTGACTGACGTGGCTTCTTGACTGGGTTCCTTTTTTTATTCTCTCCTTTTGAAAACCGAATCGCCAGAAGGGGGTGGGGAAGGGGTTTGTAACGGGAGACGTCCACTATCAAAATGACCTCACTGACCTCTGCGTCCTCTACTTTGAAAAAAAAAGTTGAGTCTTAACTTGGGGGTCACTTGACATCTAGGCATACATTGCCATTGGATCATTTTATTACAACACGCTTTTATAGAACGTTTGCAGCGTTAAGTACTAATTAATGAAAGATAGATTGATCTATAAATAGATAGAAATATAGATGGATACATAGAAATATAGATAGATAGATAGAAATATAGATGGATAAATAGAAATATAGATTGATAGATAGAAAAATAGATGGATAGATAGAGATATCGATGGATTGATCGAAATATAGATGGATATATAGAAATATAGATAGATAGATAGAAATATAGATGGATAGATAGAAATATAGATGGACATATAGAAATATAGATGGAAAGAAATATAGATGGATAGCTAGAAAAATAGATGGATAGATAGAAATATAGATGGATATAAATATAGATGGATAGATAGAAATATAGATGGATATATAGAAATATAGATAGATAGATAGAAATATAGATGGATAGATAGAAATATAGATGGACAGATAGAAATATAGATGGATAAAAATATAGATGGATAGATAGAAATATAGATGGATAGATAGAAATATAGATAGATAGATAGATAGCAATATAGATGGATAGATAGAAATATAGATGGATAGATAGAAATATAGATGGATAGAAATATAGATGGATAGATAGAATATAGATGGATAGATAGAGATATAGATGGATAGATAGAAATATAGATGGATAGAAATATAGATGGATAGAAATATAGATGGATAGATAGAAATATAGATGGATAGAAATATAGATGGATAGATAGAAAAATAGATGGATAGACAGAAATATAGATGGATAGATAGAAATATAGATGGATAGATAGAAATATAGATGAATAGATAGAAATATAGTCGGTCAGATAGAAATATAGATGGATAGAAAT